>VUQS01012438.1:2075-13971 GCA_015108495.1 Heterochromis multidens
TAAAACAAAAATTTAAAAAAAAAAAAAAAAAAAAACTCCCATCTGGAACACTGTACATTTAAATAGTGTACAAACCTTTTAATTCATTAAAGAAATACTAAAGTGGCACAAGCACAAACAAATACTAATGGGTGTGTTTAGAATAGACTGGCACCGAAGAGACAAAACATAAATGGACATGGGAGGGGGAAAAGGAAAGCGGAAGAGATATTGATGAAAACCTGTGTCCTTTTTATTCTTTTCATGAAAGGATTACATTGAGATGCAGGACAACACCACCGCTAGATAGCATCGCTTTTATCACAGGACAGGGGAAAATGTAGACATTAGAAAAAGTAGCAGGGAGAATAATTGGCCAGAGCCAAAGAAAAGAAGTGAAGTGCAGAAATGTAAAAATAAAGAAGGACATTTTTCTAAGGCAACCAATTAGGAGCACTTAGGAAAGGCAAAAATCCTATTCTTTGTGATAGATTCATGAGCCAATCTGTACCAGGGCTCTCCTACCAAAACATTAAAACAAACATTATCTGATTTGCTACTGTATGGAATAGCTATTAACCACTGTGCTGTGTCCCAGAATATTTAAAGCAGAGGGATTTCTGATAAAGGCAGCGGGCAGTGTAGAGCAGTCACCACCGTTACTGATGGTGGAAGAGGGGAATGTCAGCTACAGCTCCACTCTCAGCAGCATTATATTGACAAGGGCCTTCCAGCTATCAATCAGCACTGCAGAGCCACGAGTCTCTGCACATTATCATCCACTCTATTCTTGTCATGCGAGCTTTATTTCTTCCTGAACTGCATTAGGGACAGATCATACATGTGTGGTGCTAGACAGTATTCTCATTCTCTGTAAATCCCTCTTAATAAGCATCTATACTCTACTGACTTATGTAACTTGGTGTGTCATAGTGCATCCACATCTGGTTTGACAAACAACATCAGCAACATGCCCTGCTGGAAGGGGGGGGGGGGCTTCCTGTTTACAAAGTGTGTAGTGCACAGTGTGTGTGTACCGGAGGAATGTTGCATGAATAAGCTTTATATTTCATGTTGTCATGTTAGTGGGTTGCTGCAGCAGTAATGCAGAACTATGGGAATGTGGTGGGATTACTGGAGCTGGGCACATTTCACAGCCTCCCATAGATTACACAAGGAGTTGATGGGCCGGTTATTAGATGCAGAAAGTCTGCATGACACTATGACCCCTGCTGTCTAAATGGAGAACTGCAAATACTTTAACATGACAAATTATTTTGAATATTTTTTAATTATGTTTTGGCTTACAGAAGTAGAGCTATATTTTCAGGGGCATCAGTTCTGATTTCATGCTTGTACATGCATGATGAAATTGAAGTAAACAAGATATAACATATTATGCATGGAATTACTCTCTCATTAGTCACAACTTCACTCCTGTCCCCTATATCCTAATTATCTACAGGGTAAGATGTTAGGGAACTCTGTCCTGTGAGTGTGTGAGTGTGGCTCGATGCACTTCCAGAGTATGGTCGCATGGAGAGTAAAGCTTATTGAAGCAGGTAGAACAGATGTAATCAGACACAAGGGATGGGGAAGGAGGTTGTGTATGTGTGGGCAGGGAAGGTCTGGATGATACTCTGCATCAGAAAAAGGTTCTGCCTATCTTAGGGATTCTCAGCACGGACGCTACATATTATCTTTCTCATCTGCTTTCATTCGAATTAATTTTTTGGCTTGAGACACATGAAGGGGAAGCTAGCTAGCCAAGTCTCCGAATAAGTCACGGTTAAAGAAGGAGATTTTTTATTTCATTTCCAGTCCAAGCACCCACCACTTAGATGGAAATATTCACTCATCGCTCTTTAAAATGTGCAACGCTCAACACGTCATTAGCAATAATTCATCTGCAGAGGTGGTGGCTTGAGTGATGTTGTCAGTGGGTGTGGAAGCTATTGTTTTGCTAGGGTCTAGAGGTTACCTCAAGGTGAGCTTGAGAGATGGGGATAATTACAGCAACATATTTGTATTCGTTAGGGATAGCAATGAAAGCCATTGTGGTAGGTCATCATGAAAAATCCCTGTATTATATGGACATTTATTTTACTGTCCTGTCTGTTCTGACAGAATGTTTTTTCATCAGATCTTCTGAGACTAATTCAGTGAAGTACAGAAGACGTGAGTTCTATCATTAGACTAATTTCAGGGGAGTTATTATGAAGGGTAATTATAGGATGACTTGGGAGAGGGGTTATCGCTGGTGTCATTTCAGAGGTTGAACTAAGGGGTATTTTGCTGTAGTAATGGGTTCAGTTTCCAGAAAAATGTGAGTGTTAGATCGTGGGGTGCTGACGACTAAAGCCCTTGTCAGCCCAGTGTGCACTCCTTTTGGTGCTGGGGGAATAATAGGGCTCTCCCTTTCTCTCAATTTTTAATCTCCTTTATTACCCACCGACCCCTCTGTCCTCTCCGAGTGATCTTCTGCTTTCTTTCCTGTCTCCCCTACCTTTCCCCTTCTGTCTCCCGCACTTCCCACCCCTCTTGCTCTCTGGCCTGATTAATAATGAATGAAGCAGATCATCTATTGATCTCATCCTCTGTGTTAGCACAGCAGAAGATATCAAACCTGTCACTGGATCTTAAAATAGTTCTGCAATGTGTTGGTGGTAGCAGGAGTTTGTTGAGTTAAGGGTAGAAGCTTATTTTGTATGGTAGGAAGATGGTAGTGAAATGAGCATGAACGGTGATGGAGTAGCAGGTCAGAAATGAATAGAGAGAAGACACAAAGTCCTGAAATGCCTTGCTAAGGGACAAAACTTCTCTATAAAGCTGAAAGGTGATGATCTGTGATAAGTTTGAAACTTGAGGTCTCTTATATCTTCTTAGTTTACTTTTTAGGTCTTTTTTAAAACTCGTCTATGCCAAGTTTGATCCTTCTGTTTGTTCTAAATCTCAAAATTTCTCCACTCAGCCATCTCTGGCCTGCTGCTCTCACTTAATCAATCCAGGAGATTGGCTTTGCTCTCTGACAAGGGACGGACCCTGTCCAGACCCTGATGGAGACTAAGAGTGATGTATATCTGTCACAAATAGTTAATATCACCAGCCAACATTATGCAGTGTTCAGTAGCCTGTACACTGAGTACAGAGAGAGGGAAAGTGCTACAGGAACATGATCACTTACACAGAATGGTTTAACTGTTGGACGTGATCCAAGTTCTGCTAATTTGATTTTGCAATGTCTATACAGATTTGGCCAGTCATGACAATTGGCATTACATGAGAGTGGCCTATATTAATAATCTCATTTGGGGGATTGCAGGGTAATAGATCTTTCTGTTTTGAGTCTGAAAAAGAACTTGTGTAGAAACTATAAATGGAAAGTTTGTGACCCTTAAAATAAAGTCTCTGTTTCCAACCCCTAATCACAAGTCTTAGATGTCTAATAGATGTGCAGTATCTTACACCTCAATGTTGTCTCTGCCCTCTAAGTGTTTCTTTTTAAGTCAATTATTCATTTGGCTCGTATTCAAAGCAACATAATGGAGATACAATCTAAGCCACAGTAAATCAGGGAGACATTATAGTCTAGAAATCAGTTGATTAATCAATTTTTTATCTAATAAATCAGCAACAGCCTTGATAATCAAATAATCAGACCAATTTATTTAAATAAAATGGCAAAGATTCAGTTGTTTTTCAGTTTTCTTGATTTGAAACAAGTAGTTGATCGATATATGTATTAGTTATGTTAAACAGTTGGTATTGAAAGTAATCAATATTTGCAGTTCTGCTTTCAATATGAGTCCTCATAATAATGATAGTAGCCGCTGGGAATTTACCCACTGGTTTAAAAGCTCTACCGCCTAAACATCTAAAAAAAAAAATCTATAGTTATTCTAACTTTTTTCCTTTTTTTTAAAATTTTGCTCTGGATTAATCAGCTAATTCTAGCAATGGCTAGCTAGCTTGGTTAGTAAGGTACATCCATAATGTACTGTCATATTAATTAAGAGGCTAATTTTGGCTAGCAAAAAGCAAGTTTAAAATAAGATATATTTACTGAAAAAACGTGACTCCTTAGAGGTTCTTTTAGTGCAACCAAATGCTAAACAAGATGAAATGGCACCCAATTTAAGCGGCCACTCCACATTGTCGTCAAAAAGGGTAAAACTATCTACAGAGACAAAAACACTTCTACCAGGCTGTTAAGATTTTAACTAGGGATGATCCTGGTGACTAATTTGCTAGTTGTTTAAATGAGAAAAAAAATAGAATAGTTGATTAGTCTAAAAGATAGAAAATCCTGAGAAAACATTTAAAACTGAGCACGCTTTAAATGTATGAAGTTAAATATTGGCCAAATAAGTATTTAGTCTGTAATTTAGGAGCTATATGAAACCATTAAACATGTTCCTCATTAATCAAGTCATGTTTTAAGCGTCACTGAAATATCCAGCACTTTGCGACACACATATCGTTGGAAACCTACACCGTGTCAGATCAATCTGGCTAACCTTACCAGTGCTAGAAGCAGTAACTTTGGCTTCTTCCATGCTCACATCCACATCCCACTACAGAATTTGGTTACACCTGGCTTTGATCGCTTTTCTTTATTTCAAAGTACTGCAGAAGAGTGCTGACTAGCATGGCTGTCATCTGTTTACTTTCCATCTCTGCTCATGTTACAACTCCATTCACAGAGGGGGGGCATAGCAGTCTGTCAGGGCTGCAATTTTGGATAGTGGCCGGTGGCGTTGTAACATCTTTAAACCAGTAACTGCCATTGTACATTAATAGAATAAGAATTATATGTCTAACTGAATAGTAGTTATGGTGTGGAATAGCAAAAGCTAGTCAGTGTCCATCCCTAATTTTAACACAGGGGTCTACTTTTGAAAAACTGCATTGGTTTCCTTATTCAAGCAGATAAGTTGCTGCCTGGTCTCTGCTTTTATAACTTTTATTCAACCAGGCAATACATGTCAGACACTTAAATAACTAATTTAACATAATTACTAGCTTAACACCAATTGCATGCAGTATGTATGTCATAACCCATTATGACATACATACTGCAGAAACAGTGAATCCAAATGCTGGTAAACCTTACCAGTATTTGAAGCAGTTCCTGTACTTTGATGTCATTTATATGTATACTCTGCAATGTATGTATGCGGTGAATTTGTTTTTCTGTCGGTGTTGGTGTCATTGTTTAGGTGTCTTTCATCTTCTTTTTGCATCTATGCTTTTTCCTTTTGGGTATGTGCTATGTTTAGCAGAGATTTTAATGCTTTTTCTCACATATGGTATATTCTGCACCTTTTCTTGCTGTTCTCAAAAGACCAGAACATCCACGTTTTCAAAGAAACACAAGTTCAGATATAATTCCATCTTTCTTTTCCCTCCGGAAACAGCCACCTAATTAATGTGTTTCACAGTATGTATCCCATGGTTTTTTTTTTGTTTGTTTGTTTCTTTTTAGTGTGGGCTGACATGCAGTGCAGTCCAAGTTCAAAGACTTACAAAATGTTACAATTTTCTCATCACATTTGCAGATTATTTTTTCTTGTGTTTTGTTTGACGAATGCACATCTTCTCCTTTTCCATATCCCATTTCAGGAGCATTTCACTCCTGAGTGCAGGTTCAAGGAGAGCGTGTTTGAGAACTACTACGTTACATACTCCTCCATGCTCTATCGCCAGACCCAGTCTGGACGCTCCTGGTATATCGGTATCAACCGTGATGGTCAGGTCATGAAGGGCAACCGGGTAAAGAAGACCAAGGGAGCTGCACACTTCCTGCCTAAAGTTATAGAGGGTCTGTGACCTAAATGTATTTAAACAGCTTATTTCTCAGTTATTAATCATATCTGTAATTGCTAACCAACAACTCCTATCTTTGTCACACAGTTGCAATGTATAAGGAGCCATCGCTACACGAGCTAGTCAGCGAACCAGTGAGTCCACCTCGGAAGACGGTGAAGACATCAGATTCGCCGTCCCTAAAGAATGGACGGAAAGAAGCTCCCAAGGCTGAGGCCTCATAGCACAGGAGAATGAGGGTGGGACAAAGGGCAGGAGTGACACTTGGAACACAGTTGCCCATTATGCACTGAGGGTGGCTGGGGGAATGGTCTTCAGTGGCCATCACATTCCAGAAGTGCACTACAAGATGCTGAGGGATAAAGAGTCAGCAGTCCATCAGCAGCCAAGAAGACCTGAGAGAGGAGTCCCCCCTCACCTGAAACCACAGAAAGAAAGCCCAGGGTCTGAGCCAGAATTCCTACCACCGCCCTCCTTCCAGTGTTACCTCTTTCTCTACCCCTTGTGATTTCCTTACGCACAGCCTCCTTCATTTCTCCGTCAGGTTCAAGCTTCTTTGTTTGCTGACATGTCATCTTTTCTCATGCCTTCCCCACCATCAGCTCTATTGTACTGTATAGTCACCACTCACACACACACACATCCAGCACTGACTCCGCAGGATAATCCTCACCCACGGGCTCCCTCTTGAAACCCTAAAGTTGGTGACAGTGTGGCTCAGCCAGCTTTCCACCCACCATCTGCCTACCAGCTAATCACTAAGGTCAACTAAGGCTCAAAGAGAGATGATATGGCTTAGAGACGAAAGAAATCTGCGGGAAGCTTGGGTCAGGTCAGGTCAGCAGCAACTGAAAACTAATCTCTTTCCTCTTTTGTTTGTTTTCTTTGCTATCCCGTGATAATAACTGGATGATGGTAAAAACATAATATCAAATAACTAAAGAGGTGGCGTTGATAGCTTAAATAATGATAGAGATCATAATGCAGAATGTTTGAATTTTCTAATAAATTTTATGTTAAGTTCACAAGCAAGGAACTGCTTGCATAAGTGTAAACAGTGGTTGTCAGTAAAATAAATTAAAAAAATAAAGCAGCTACTCTTCTTGGAAAGATGAGCCATAAAATATAACATCAATTATTTTCATTTATTTTTGGAGTTTCTTTTCCAGACTCTTATAGAAAGGGTCAAAATGTCTGAGCAATATTTATACCAGCAGATAATGTTCAGTAAAAAAAAAATAAAAAATGGGGGCGTAAGTAAGTGAAACAGTGCATGACACCCTCTTTCTACTGCAGTAATCTCTACCAGGTGATCACTAATTATGGCGCTCGCTCATTAAAGGCTACAAATGAAACAACTGGCTCATATTTTAAATCCAGGGTGGATCAGTCACCTGAAAAAGTGCGCTAGTGTACACTTCACTCGGCATCTGCTGTCAGCATAAAACCAGGTTTGAAGCCCAACATCAAAGCCAGAGGAGCCTCTGAGCTGGAGCACTTGTTATTCTGAGGATGTCTGGCAGCTTATCCACTCACTAGCTTTATCAAATCACCTTGGAAGAATTGCCCTCAAAAATGTAGTTGTCTGAGTGAATGTCTTGCTGTGATTGTGTTTTAACCCCCGTGTGTGGCTGTCTTTTAGAGTATAAATGTTAGGTAAGATTCTGTGTGAATGAGTGCCTGTACAGAGGATAGAAAGAGGAACTGTGGGTAACCTCTACTGTGTCCTTCAGACAGAGCACAATGTTGTGTCTTTGATATGTCTGTCTTTGAATAGATGATACTTCATCCATCTTATGTACCATTCTCCCTGACTTTTTGTGTGTTGTGTATATATTTTAAAACAGCGTGAAAGAGGATTTATGAGTGACCTCAAAGGAACCTCACTTTATTTAGGTTCAATTACCCAGTATTTTGGTTGCATTGAGACTGAATTGCATACGATTTTAAAAATGTATCCACTGACCTGATAGAAGATGAGGTGTCTAAATGGGAGATGTCAGGGTATTTCAGTGATGGCTGCTGTTAGGCGCTGTCTGCTCTGGTAAGTCACTGAAGGGAAAACCAAATGTCACCACAATGTTCAGTCAAAGTGAATGGTGCATGGATACTACCAACGAACACAGACACCAGTAAGTCCCTTGCTATGACAAGAAGAGCAATGCTGGGAGCTGTGTAAGGCAAATGGGGAAAAAAATGCTCATTACATGGCTGCTAAAAATCCCAGATAATTCTAGGAAGTTCTGTGCATTGGTGAGAGTGTTTAATTTTAATGGCAACATAATGTGCAGACGTGCTACAGAATGTGAAATAGAGGCTTTACGAATGTGCTGTATTGAGGGTGAAAGTAAGTCGGAAAATTGTGTGCAGAATTGTAAAGAAGTCATCACACGGTGGCGGTTACTTAGGAAGAGTGACGGATTAGCAGGTGTATTCTTGAGGAATGTTGATAAGGAATTTGTGCAGTAAAGTAAGCAAGAATTTTGGCAGGGCTGTACGTGGCATGTGGGTATGATAATGAATGTGAGACAAAGAGGCACTGTGCGCTATTTAGGACAGAGGGTCTATGGAGGAAATTAGTTGGAGGGCTTTGCATTTTTTTTAATAAAGTCTTTCATTTTTCTGGGCTTTTCCAGAGGGAACTTTACTCAGTTTAAATTTGGATATTTTGTCCTTGTAGCAGATTTTGTATTGCAGACCTACAAATATCTATTTTGAAAACCCAATGTTCTGCCTCTGGGGGAAGTCTGGTACAGCCTAGTATGGGTTCTAACCATGCACTACTAACTACTGCATGATATAAATGTGTCTGCACAGCAGGTAGCACACAATGTTGTATCTGTGAATTCCAGAGTTGATCACAAGTTCACTCTATGAAAAGGAAGCACTTGAAGCACAACGCAGAGATTGAGTGACAGGAAAGGAATGAGACGTAATAGCATTTTTTTTTTTCAGTAGAGCTGCAACTAAAAAGAACTTTAAAACATAAAAGAGTATTAAAAAAATTACATTTCTGAAGCTGCAATTTTTTGGGATTAATCTCCACTACCCCACTGATAACTACTTGCAGTTCTTTTTTTTTTTTTTTAAAGGAGATTTTAAGAAAGTAAGTACATATACAAAAATAACTCTCAGCACCCTTTGTCACTTGATCCAAATTCCTCTGTAGACTCTTTTGTCCCAAAAGCCAACCAGTCCTCACCTCTGTAATACTGAAGAATGCCACAGTAAGTTGTCTGATGGTGATACTGCATGTTGACAGCCTAGAACAGAGAATGTCAGGTGTGATGTCAAATGTGAAATGAAGAACAAAGTTTAATGCTTTACTGGAGGGTCTAAACAGAAAAGTATGGCTTTATGATGAATGTGAAGCAATGTTCTGCGATGTCGAGAGGTTAAACAACACAACAGAATGCAGCTCTTAAGAGAAATTAGTGATGCTCTTGAATGTAAAAGTTAGGGGTGGTCCTAATAGTAGAAAAGCTAGGATCTTTGTTATTGTAGTTTGAAGAACTGTTCTGCTTTGCAAGTGAGAATACATTTATAGGACATCAGGTCTCGCAAAGCTAACAGTAAGGTGGTAATATGGAAAATAAAAAAAACTGGTATAGTCTGTGTGCCCACACATGAGAGGTTTAAAGTCGTAATCCCTATCCCACACAGATCCCCTTAACCACAGTATCTACAGCCCATTAAGTTTCTTTTCAGCACAGCATTACCTGTGTAGGTGTGCATACTTTTAGTGTCTTTATAAGGTCTCTGTGTGTGTGTGTGTGTGTGTGTGTGAGTGTGTGTGAGAGTGTGTATCTATGACTAAGAGTATGGTAAGACAAGACAGAGAGGCGAGGAGAAAAAAGAAAGGGCATGAGACTAAAACAATGATCAATAGACTCAATAAAATTCAAACGAGAAAAACAGCCACCCTGCTATAGGTGCAAAAATCTCCCCAAGGTCTGCCAAAGACAGAGAAATCCATTTGATCATGATGAACTCAGAGGGCTGTTGTTTGATTTCTACCTGTAAACTCAACAAAGAAGCTAAATGGACAGCACCAGGAGGAGGAGGCCTCTACACCAAAAAAAAGAAAAAGAAAAAAGTTTTCTCTCATTTGAAACAGTGTGAGCATCAGCAGCCATATTCTACTTTAAGACACATATGTGCAAAATGCAAACCAGGTGCATAACATACGCCACCTCCCTACACTTCAATTATTAAAAAAAAAAACTGGAAGCACATTGAACCTTACAAGCAACGGGCATCACAAATTTTTGAGAATCCAAAGTTTTATTGCACTGTACAATAACTACCAACGTCCAGGGAATTCTTTGGAACAAACCCAGGTAACATTTGATTTGAGATGTACAAAAAAAGCATTTTCACATTTTTGAATTGAATGCTGTACAATGAAACCGTGTTATGTTGGAATACATTTGCATTTATCTATGCTCTACATGAGTTCATTCTGAGCCATGCACCTTATGAGTTGAGTCATATAAGCGAGTCTGCATGTAGGATTTTCTTATTGTTTTCTAATTAACATTAATGATCCTCAAAAATCCATAAAACTGTGAACCAACTGAACAACAGCTGACATCTGTTCAGAACCAGCTCTCTCCAATGCTGTATACTCATATGCTGCTGTTGTTTGCAGTCACCAATGTGCTCTACCTGCATTCACAATGCAGAAATGTGCACCGTGGAGTTTGTCAAATTAAAGGGAAAAATTATGTTTAACTAGCACCCTCTAATGGATGTAGTTGGTTGCTAAGAGGTAGACTTATTAATGAGGGGCAGAAAGCCGCAGTGCTAAAGGCATAACTTCAAGTTGTTTTTTGGAACTTTTTTTCATAGAATTTTAATAACGCTGCAATTTATCGTGACATTTGGCTGTTTACATCATACCCTAATGTGATTATAATGTGCTCATCATGGGTTCCTAATGTGGTTTTGATGCCATTGCCTTGCTATGCTTTAACTTTAAATAGTCAAAATGCAGCATCTCACTGAATTTGATTAATGCTATCCCAATGAATTATTTTATCTATTACAACTCACAAACAATCACGAATGGTACATGAAAGTATTCCGTACAGAAGAGATTTAACTATTCAAATTGGATCACCTAAAATGCACACCATTATGAAATACAGTTTGCTAAAAATCCTTTCCCTCTCACAAAACCTAAGTGGGGTTAAAAACGATGGACCTCATTTTTGAGGGCAGTTGTGCCAACTAAATACCTCAAAACCCATCCTAAATAAATTATAAATCAGTCCTGAAATTACAGCAGTAAAAAATGGATGGGTGCCATGCTCACTGTTCCAAACGTTTTAAATATTCAAAACACTAACAGAAATTGAGCCTTGGCTGCAACACTGTTTTCGAATATTCCTATTTGAATAAGGATTTGTTTAATGTGCAGAATGCAGAAAGCCAAATATATTGAATCTGTGGACAATGCTGCTATTTCTGCTGTTTTAGTGAGTGAGTGGCATCTTTCAGGAATGCAAGAACATGTGAGGAATCTATACAGTGTAGCAGAATGCTTCCAGGCAACAAAACTTGATGGTCTTGATGGTTTATATGTGCGGAATGCTGTCAGTTTACATGTATGTTAATACTAACAATTATTGTATATCTGATCTACTGTCACATGTTTTCTTTTTCTCAAAATTGTACTAAGCTGTGATAGTGTTGTACTTTTTTTTTTTACTGCCTTTAGGTTGTTATACCTTTTCATGGTTTATGTTTATGTTTTTTTTATGAAGAGTTGTTCTTATTTGGTTGGACTTCTTGTATTTGCTCAGCACTGTTGAACCTACAGCGATAGGGAAACTACCCCAAACAGAATCTCAGTGTGTGACCGAGTCACAAAGATGAAACGTGTACAAATAAAAACAGCAGAACATTTTCTAAAGCCGATATGTGTCCCAACATGTTCAGCAATGACCTTGGTGGTGTCAGACTTACGGTCACATAAGTCTTCCAGACAGTTTCCCACTCTTGTTCTTACAGACTTTTAACTTCTCTCTCTCAAACCAATCTCCTTGTCTTCCAAAAAAAAAAAAAAAAAAAACACTTAAAAAAATAA
>VUQS01012438.1:15271-29220 GCA_015108495.1 Heterochromis multidens
CATTTGGCCAGCTTATTATCCCAGCAGGGTATCTGATGACGGGCAGGGCGTAGGTGTTGATTGCCCGGATCTTGTTCTTCCCATTCAGCTGACTCCTTAGGACTTGCCTTACTCTCTGCAGGTATTTGGTGGTTGCAGCTCTCCTAGTGGCCTCGTCATGGTTCCCATTTGCCTGTGGGATTCCAAGGTACTTATAGCTGTCCTCAATGTCTGCAATGTTGCCTTCTGGTAGTACAATCCCCTCAGGTCTGACTATCTTCCCTTCCTTTGTTACCATCCGACTACACTTCTCCAGTCCGAATGACATTCCGATGTCGTTGCTGTATATCCTAGTGGTGTGGATCAGTGAATCGATGTCTTGTTCCCTCCTGGCATACAGCTTGATGTCATCCATGTAGAGGAGGTGGCTAATATTTGCTCCATTCCATAGTCGGTATCCGTAGCCAGTCTTGTTAATGATCTGGCTGAGGGGGGTTTAGGCCTATGCAGAACAGCAGTGGGGACAGAGCATCTCCTTGGTAAATCCTGCACTTGAAGGTGACTTGAGCAATTGGCTTGAAGTTGGCCTCTAGTGTTGTTCTCCACATCCCCACTGAATTTCTGATGAAGGCTCCTAGGGTCCTGTTGATCTTGTATAGTTCCAGGTATTCCAGGATCCATGTGTTGGGCATTGAGTCATAGGCTTTCTTGTAGTCAATCCAGGCAGTGCACAGGTTGGTCAGTCTGGTCTTAAAGTCTCGAGTGACTGCTCTATCTACCAGGAGCTGGTGTTTTGCTCCTCTGGTGTTTCTGCCAATTCCTTTCTGGGCCTCACTCATGTATTGAGCCATATGCCTGTTCATCTTAGCTGCTATGATGCCTGAAAGGAGCTTCCATGTGGTGCTGAGTCAGGTTATTTGCCGGTAATTGGATGGGAGCCTGCCCTTTTGGGGATTCTTGGGGATCAGGACTGTCCGGCCTTTGGTTAGCCATTCTGGGTGTGTCTCATCCATTAACAGCTGATTAATTTGTGCTCCCAGTTGCATCAATAGCCAGTAGGTGTGGATCATGTCAGGGCCTGGTGTTGTCCAACTCTTCATTCTCGAGACTCTTTCTTGGATATCTGCTACTGTGATGGTTACTGGATCCTGTTCAGGGAGGTTGCTGTGGTCTGCTCTTAGATCCACTAGCCACAGAGCATTTTTGTTGTGTGATGCAATCTTCTCCCATATGTTCTTCCAGTATTGCTCTGTTTCCAGCGTTGGTGGGGCTGTTTTCATATTGTTCCCATGCCACTGAGAGCACACCTTGGATGGTTCAGTGGAAAACATCTGGGAAAACATCTCCTGGCTTCTATCTCTTTGGTATACCACTACAAGGCTGTGAGTCTTTGCTTGGCAGTTTCAAGTATAGATAGCTTGTATATATGTATGTATGTGTGTGTGTGTCTATGTGTAAAAAGGATCACTCATAATTTATATTAATCAATTAGGATATAATCAGTAAAAGGAAAAAAAATAGCAGCAGCAGAACATCAAAGCAGGCAGAGCAACTTATGCTAAGCACACTGATAACAGAACAACAGAGTTTTGGGTAGTTTCTAATAAGATGCTGCATTTACAGTGCAAACAAATGACCTCTGTCAAACCAGAATTAACACCTGAGAGCTCTAAAATTGAACTGTACACAACCAGTCAGAAACTGGCACTGGCTATACTTTCCATCTGTACTGCAAGTAAAAATAGCTAAATATTAGCAACAGTGATGTTAACATTGCAGCTGTCACTGCGTAAAAAGGTGATAGCACATGTTGATTTTTATCTGCCACTTTAATATATCAAAGATTACCGACACTCAGAATCAATTGACAAATACTGCAAGAGCTTGTCAAACCTACCTTCTAACTTCCCCTCTTCTCTCTGGTAGAAACTCCAGTTCCGTTCCTGTAGGAAATCTCCCACTTGTGCCACTTACCTGTTTCCTTAATACTCATTTCTGTTTTATAGTAAAAACTGTAAATCTGCTGTTGGTTCTCTGAGTCTGTTCTTTGAATCCAATTTGTGGTTACACACCACTTTTTTTAATTTAACTTTTTTAATAAAAATGTATTTTACTTGTGAAGAATTATAGTAAGAGCTGAGTTGTAACTCCCAAGCAGACCAACTTATACAAGCACCATGTTCAACATCTTTACTAAGTTTTGAACACAGTGTTAAGTGTTAGTTGTGACTTATTGTTAATATAAGTATATAAGTAAGAGTCCTGGCTCCAGTTAACAATTGAAAAAGGGACAGCAAATGTATGTCAGTGCTTTTAAAAAATGAATCAAATAAATGAGATAATAAAAATAACCACTGGCACATCTTGCATCTAATAGGTTAATTTGGGGCAGCACAGTAATATGACTGGGGCTCAAAAGCTCATGGGTTCAACACTCAACACTTCAACACTCAATAGTGCTGCAATGAAAACAAGTGAGTAATTCATTGCTCCAGCCACAAACAAACAAAAAAAATCATCAAGTTGTCCACATGTGAAGGCACCATTTTTGGTAAATGATACAGAGGATTTGGGCCAACATACGCTGCCATCCAAACAACATAGTTTTTAGGTAAGGCCTAGATTATTTTAGTATAAAAATCAACAGAAGCCTTTATTCTATTAGGGCAGCTTTTGGTAGCTTGATGCCATTGCAACTCTCATTCAGAAGGAGCAAACATCTTCTCATTTCATCCCACAAGCAGGAAAGGCATTCTGGTGAGCCAGACTGAAGGAAAATAATCCAACCCTGTAATTGCTCTTCACAGGTCACCCTTACACTGGTGGAATGGAGGCAGCTCGTCCATGGTGACCAGTTGAAAAAGGCCATGTTTTCACACAAACCAGCAACCGGCTTGGCTTTAAGACTAAGTAGAGAGTGTTTGAGGAATGGTGTGCTGTGAAACAACAATCCTTTCCAGCGTCCTATTAATGCCAAATATGAAATGTTCTACAGCTAAAGTGCACTTAGCAGCTATTCCAGCTTTCATGTCAGTTTTAATAGAAAAAAAGGAGACCAGCATACTGGTTCCATCACGAAATGGAGCACGGACACTATTACTTATCTTGAACTTCTTCTGATGTGGCTTTTGCTCTGGAGGCCCTCACCATCCCTTTGAACTTCTTGAGCACAAATTATATTTCTTAGAGTGCTTTGCCATTCCAAATTAGTGATGCTCTGACACGGTCAATGCAATGCGCCTGTTTGTGGTTCACTCATGAGAATATTGTGCTGCCAAATTTGGCTTTTTCTGCAAAGGTTATTCATCCAGGTTCACCTGTTTGGCACTTTTACCTTTACTGATAGTTGACAGTGTAAAGCCAGACAGGAACTAAGGTGCTAGGCTGTGGACAAAGGCGCGTTCTGAAGATATAACATTATACAGGTATGGATTGTATCGGTGCCTCTGGGTATTGCATCTTTCCAGCCTTACAAGTTCAGAAAAGCATTGTTGTGCCCTCTTCCTTCTTTGTGTGTACATGTGGAGACGAGTTGTTTGTAGTGAACACAGCACAGGTTGCCAGACCCCTTACAAAATGTGCCCAAAATCTCCAACTCGAGCTCTGAGGTCAGAACTGGAGGTCAAGGCAATAGCATTTACTAGAAGGACACCTGAGAATTCACTTTCTCCCACAAGACCAATGCCTTCTTTCATGATTTGACTAGCACTGAGAACATCTTAATACAACTAACTGGCCCCCTTTCAGAATAAGGGTAATGCAATATTTATATATTTTCAGTGTTATTTATGAATGAGTGTCTGTGGCAACAAAATACTATATTAAGCTATATAAAAAAGCAAATGAAGCATATCTACTGTAACACTACTATGCTGCCCTTGCAGTGCATTTAGAGATTTACTGAAGAAATATCAGCAGTGTAAAACCAAAAAAAAAATCATAGAAATATACATGCATATCACTATACATAAATAATAGTCAGCATACTAAATCAAACTAATGCACAGCTTATTGAAAAGGCAGAACACTCACAAACAATTAACTAGCTAGCTTACTTAAGATAGCTACTTCAAATGAGCTTATTTGAATTAATAAAACAATTCAGAGAACTATGAAACACTATGAAAAGTCACTAAAACTACTCAAAAATAATACATGAGTCACTTATGGATAAATAATGTCCAAGGCACAAGTGTAATGCTTAATTTATGCTAACGCAGTTGTGTCTATTTGTGGAGGTCTTTGCCTATGGAGAGCCTACAGAGAGGGGTTTTCAACCACCAATAATGTGCTCCCATGCAGTCCTTCAAAATCTGCAGTTTTCGACATGGGCGACGCTGTACATCAGTCGAATGTTAATTGGTTGACAAGTAATTCAGCCAGACACATAATTACTCATCAGAGAAAGTAACTTGTTTCACTACTCAGTACATTACTTTCATGTTACTCCGTAAAATGATCTCAAATGCATTGTCTCATAATTATCAGTTAACAATATACCTGAGGCTGCAGTCCCACACACTGACACAAATCCCTATCCTATCTTTCTTTTAGTGTTACGTAAGAACAAAAAACTGACAACAAAATGCAACATTGAAAACCAGCCCAACGAGACTTCAACACAATCGCCACAGTGATTCTACTTTAGAAACATCTACAGGTAGGAGGCTACAGTGCTGCAAGTCTGACTGCTCATCACTGCTTTTGTTAACTGTTGAAGATCAGGCTCTGGCTGCTGGGTCGGCATACACTCAACTTTAACATCCCACTGGGTTCTTCACTAGCTTTGTGTTGGCATGCTGTCTGTGTAGATGCTTGCAAAGAGCCAGTGCTGTGTTAGCAATATAATGCAGATGTTTCTGTCCTGGATGCAGTTTGCACTTTACCACCGCGCTCTTGTCCTTTCGTGCAATAAAAATAAAAGTAATGTCCATATTACCACTCCTCAGTTGTAGACCACTCGGCTATATTCCTCCTCTCTGCACACCAACCGAAATCAGCTGACTGCAGCCCAAATAGGCATCAAGAAAAGGGCATGTTTGATGTTTTTTTTCATTCTGTCTGCCCATCATGCAGATAACTTACTAACCTTTGTAAGTAACAACATAATTGTAACTGGAATTTGATTACTGAATTTAGTCTCAAGAGCTTGAAAGGCCACTAGAATTCTTTAAGTTATTTGAAGACGTTTCACCTCTCATCCAAGAGGCTTCTTCAGTTTTTCAGAAAGCTTCACAAAAGTGCTTAACTTGTGAAACGAGGTTTGACTTTTATGTGAAGAAGTCACAGGAAATGCAATGTGTGCATGTAACCTGTCAGTGAGCTGAACACTTCTAACAGTTCTATCATTAATCAAAAATGCATTTATAAAATAAGACATAGGGAGCATGGCAAACAGTAATCTGTTGAAAAAAGAGCTTTAGTTCAACAGGCAGCTTCAATCTTCTCAGCTAAGTAACCAGTTCCTTTCATTGTACCATGCTGTTCACATAAAGACGCTGTGTGCAGCTTAAAATCAGACTAGGGCTGTTCTCACAAGGGTCTAATAATTGCCTGGTTTCTTTATTAGTTTGTTTTCATTTTCAAATTCTCAAAATTGCCCCTTGACCTATAAGGCATTTTAATAATGATGGACAGGAAATGATGGGAGGTCTAGACAATGTAGTTGACAATATTCTATATTTACATTCAAGGAGGTTTCAAGGAGGTTAATGAAGTGAAAGAATCTTTTGTTTAAGATTTGAAAGCTCAAGATAGCAGCTGCCAGTCTTGTGTGGCTCTTTCTCACTCAGCACTGGACTTTCCAAATGTCTCAGACAATAAGTGCAAACAGAACAAAGTTTGTCGGTTATTTACAGCTCATTGGCATGTCTGTAGTTTCTGCAGCCTTATATATATTAGAGCTATAAGAAAAATCTGACTGTTCTGGTTATAATTACATGTTGATGTTGAGACAAATGCCATTTATTTTCCCCATTTTTTCCTCTTCTCCTCCTCTTTCGCCTCAGCAGCCATGCTGTCAAATCTGTCAGTATAAATCCACAGAACTGAGCAAAGAAAAACAAACAAACATACATATCATACATAGTTTTTTTTCTGGTGTGGGATTAACAAACTAACGTCTGTCTGATCTACTAAAAAGCAATCTGTCTTTTCAAAGAACCAAGATTATTTAACCAAAACATTCAGACGGATGAATAGCTGCAATTACGTCTCTCGTTCACGACCCAGCAGTCAATTAGATATTACAATCTGTCAGTGATAACTGTGGTAAATTAATGCCTCACAGACTTTGATAATTAGGCTACAAGTTATATTCTAGAGCAAGCCGAAGTTGAGCAGCATCTGATCTGGCAGATTATTGTGTGCTCTGGTCTGTCACAACAAGTTCCCCTTTGAGATGTGACCTCAGTCAGGGTCAGACAGCCCGCTTTCCTCCTCTGATCCTCCTCGTGCTTTATTGGAGCATCTTAAATCTCATGGAAGCATGACTTGTGCATTTATATAAGATTATTCTCAGTAAACCCACACAGAGTGGAGCAGTCTGTGCTCAGACTGAATGGAGCTTTATATTTCTTAATGCAACAAATAAGGATTAAGGCATTAAACCAAATATAGTGCTCACGATAGCTGGAGGAACCAATTACCCTCAGCATGTGTATGTTTCTATTATAGGAATCTACATGCTAAATTTGAACAAACGTGGGAAAATCACAACCTTGCGCTCCATTTAATTATGTTTTTCCAGTGAGTGCCAATGTTCTCCTGACTGCATGGTCTGTCATTGATATTATTGTCAATAACACAGCATCAAATGGATACAAAGAAGTTTGGAAATGATATAAAAAGTTGCAACAATTGCATGTAGATTATGGGATTATGAAAATTGTGTTTTGTATAAATTCTTACTTTGAAGCAAAAGATGTCATGAAAACAGATTCTAGATACAATGAATATTTCACATTTTATTTGATTCCTCCTACTTGTGGTAGGAGAAAACAAAACATAAATCATTGTTCGAGTAAATATCAATTACCTGTATCTGAAAGCGAGGGTAAAATAATTTTCAGAGATGTTGAATTATGTCAGTAAAACACAGTGCCTGTGTTCCTGCTTCATTTTTATATTTTATTTTGTATTTCAACAAGGCAATACACAATGCACCAGATGGAAAGAGTGAGATCCGGAACATTGTGTTTTTTAAGTAAAGCTACTATATATATATATATATACCTATTCAACTGCTTGTTGGTGTAGACATCAAATCAGCCAGTGATATGGCACCAACTCAAGATGACCTGCTGAAGTTCAAACTGAGCATCAGAATGGAGAAGAAAGGTAATTTATGTGACTTTGAATATGGCATGGCTGTTGGTGCCAGACAGTATTTCTGAGTATTTCAGAAACTGCTGATCTACTGGGATTTTCCCACACAACTATCTCTAGGGTTTACAGAGAATGATCTGAAAATATCCAGTGAGCAGCAGTTCTTTGGGCAAAAATGCCTTGTTGATGTCAGAGGTCAGAGAAGAATAGCAAGACTGCTTCGGGCTGATAGGAAGGTAACAGTAACTCAGTTAACCACTTGTTACAACCAAGGTATGCAGAAGAGCATTATATAAAGCAAATATGAAGTGAAGTTGTAAAACACTGTTTGTAATAGTTTAAGCAACGCAACAGCCTCCATTTGTTTTACTTGCATATACGTGACCCCATGACTATGATTTATGAATATTAGAAGTCCTAGCATACACCGTAGCCTTAAATATTCATGGTCTTGTAAATATATAATAACCACATAGTAGGTGTTGGTGCTTTAGTAATAGAGAGTACGAGCTAAAATGGCTGTGTATAAAACAGCTTTGTGTTGTGTTATGTACTTTAACCGTTAGATGGCAGCATTGCACTTCACAGTTATGTTTGTTTCATCCTCATGTAATCTTATGTCTTTATATCCTGCTTCCTAGAATCATAACAGGACAATTCTGGGGAAAAGACCTCTAGTGAGTCATTACTGTATGATCAACACTCTCAGTGTGAAATGCTGAGGTTTGATGCCAACTATAAAATATATGATTAGAGAATTAAAAAAAAAAATTAATTTAAAAGGTATTTATTTCATGGTAAAGATTTTCAGTGATCCCCTTACAATATTCTATAAGAGGACCTTAAATCAAAAGCTGCAAAAACTTGTTTTGTGATATTGAGTGTATTCTGAGGTCACTAATACAGATAGGTCCATAATTTGTTGGACAAAGACACAATCTTTGTAGTTTTGCTTCTGTACAAGTGCATTATAAATCAAACAATAAAGATGTGATTGAAGTGCAGACTTTCAGCTTTAATTTAAGGAGTTTAACAAAAATGTTGCCTGTTTAGGAATTCCAGCCATTTTTATACATACTCCCCTATTTTCAGAGGTTCAAAGTTAAATGGACAACCTAATATGATTTTAAATATGAGGATTTTTTTTTTTTTTTAAATACTTGAGTGAAAATCCTTTTTAGTCAATCACTGCCTGAAGTCATGAACCATGAATGAATGCTGCATTTTCTCCCTTGAGATGCTCTGCTAGGCCTTTACTGCAGCCACCTTCAATTGCTGCTTCTTTGTGGCTGTTTCTGCATTCAGTTTTATATTTAATAACTGAAAAGCATGCTCTCTTGGATTGAGATCAGGTGACTGACTTTAACATTGAAGAATATCCCATCCCACCTCGACAAACTCTTGGGTTGTTGTTGCAGTATGCCTCAGGTCATTATTTGAATCTCTGTCCGATCAGTTTTGCAACATTTGGCTGAATCTGAGCAGAGAGTATAACCCTGTAAACTTCACAATTCATCGTGCTTCATCTATCAGCAGTCACAGTCTGTTGTCCTCTTTCCTGTTTGAGAGTGAAAGAAAGTGAGTTGATTATTGTGTGATATCGGGGTACTTTAGTGTCCTCTGTTTGAGGAAGTAAGCTGCTTAAATGTACATTGAGTCACCTGTTAGTGAAGTAATGTATAAACCCCTGGATTTTACTGGTTCAGACTTTTTTGCACAATGAAAACATACCACCCACAGCTGTCAGGGATGATTTTTAGGAATCAAGCACATCTCAGCTATGTTATTGAGGGTGACTGAGAACGAGAAGGGCAAGGGACTTATCAAAACTAACTTGTTTTCAGACCTTTTGACAATATACTTTCTCCCCTTTTTTCCTTTGAGTGCACAGCACTAGAGGAGAGGCTGTGCAACAGCTGATAACAATGTTATAGCAATTTTTTCTAAATAAGCCTTCTGCTTATTTCATGTTTTTATGGGGACAAATGCATAAAAAAACTTTTGGCTGCTCCCTTATTTCTCAAATAGGGAGCAGCCATCCACCGCAGTGGATGGATCTGTATATTTGATTTGGGACAGTATTTACACCAGATGGCCTTCCTGATACAACCCTCCCCTGAGGCTAGGTTTGTGTCTCACCCCAGTCACATACCCTGGTGATAGATGCTGTGCAACAGCTGACTATAATGTATAGTAGTTTTTGTTTTTCTAAATAAGCCTTTTGCTTCTTTCATGTTTTCATAGAGACAAATGCATAAAAAAGAGTTTCGGCTGAAGGGAGCATCTGAATGGGGGTATGCAACACAGTGTCTGGTGTCTGAAATCTACACCTATACACAGCTTTAATGTCAGTTAGCCCTGTTAAACTGTTTGGAGTGAGCTGTGAAAACAAGTTGTTGAAGAGGATTGGTAACAAGTAAGTTGGTAACAGCTTGACCGCAGTGCCGAAGTGGAGTTGATTTTGTGCCTCGGTTTTATGCTCAAGACCAGATCACCTCACTGGCTGGTGTTGTGTCACAGGTCATTGTCTGTGTCCCTTTCTTGCTTCTTTTTCTCTTTTTTTTTTGTATTGAAGATTTAAATAAATTAATTAAAAAATTTAAAAAAGTCCAGAAGCCATAGGCACTGTAATTCACAGAATCCAGCACTTAACCCAGCTACTGATTAAAAGACATGAACCTATTATTTATTTCATCACTTCAATTTAGTGTTTTTACATGCAGCCCACTGAGTTTATGCATGTGAAATGAGCTATAGAAATAAAACTGGTTTGAATGAGATCGAGTTTCTACTGGCTTCACATTTTACTTGTCTGGTTGGTGCTATTTGCTATACCAGACTTGTTATATATAGTCCCTCGCCTGTCATGTACTTGTTTTTCCTCTTGAAAAAGTAGCTATTTAAGCACATTTAAGAAACACACCCTCCTCTGCTTGTCTTTCTTTTATTACGCTATCCTTTTCAAACTCCTGGCTTCCATCCAGCTTCTTCTTTTCAAATCTTCCAACGACAGGAGGAAATGACCTGTTATTTGGGCTCAACCAACTAACGATTTGAGAGGGAGGTGTGGGGGAGGGGATTTTGTCTGGTAATAGCTTCGATCATGTACTGCCCTCCAGATAAATAAAACTGAATTGTTAATTTAAAATTAAAGCCCACTTTATTTCTGACTGAAACACACCCGTCCAACAGATAAGAGATCCGCTGGCAATGCTCCCGAAACTTCTGATGAAAGGACACGCCCTGTGAAGCAAAATAAACACATTTACATTGTTCCAATCATTGTCATCCGAACCCGATGAGTCATTTGACTGGCTAAAACTCTTGTGACAAGTTAAAAATATTTACAGCTTATTTTCTGTATGATGACTCAGAGGTGACATCAGATTAAATGTGAAAAGTATCAGTTTCATAGTAGCCCACCTGTGCTCTATACCTTACATTTTGTTAAGATGTTACACAACTTTGCAAAAGCAGGAATAAGAAATTCACCTGCCTGGGCTTGTTAGATGTACTTGTACATGAAAACGGTTTTCGGATGTACATTTTTATGCTGTCCATAAACTCCAGCAGATCCTTAACAAAACCTGTTTGACTGGTGAGTGAGTCCCCCACACACAGCTACACTGCTATCAAACAGAATAAAGTCAAAAGAGAAACTGACTCTTATCCACTGTAATCAACATTCAGATTTCTCAGTGAGGTACACATTTAAATAAGAATATGAAAATCCAGTTATTGAAGAAATAAAAAAAAAAAAACAGAAAGAATCTGGCACAAATGAAAGTACTTTATGTCTAGTCTATCTGACTGAAATTCTCCAGGATTTCCTCATCTACAATCATGTTATTGTAAGTTGGTAAAAGCAAAATGTCATCTAAAAAATTGCACTCTAGTCTAAGCTTTCTCAATAACTTCATAGATCTCTAGTAGAGCTCTACGTTTTGCTAAAAAATTGGGAGTAAGGTGTGTGCTTGTAAAAGAATCTAGGGAAATACTTTTATGTGATAGAGATGGTGGCAATGGTTTTGGTCATATACATGTCTAAACTCAAGTACATATAAATACGTAAAGACAGAATGTACAAAGTGAAATCATTTTATACAGGGAAAGCTGAAAAAGGAATGTCTAAAAGGGAAGTGACAGTTACAGGTTATAAACACAGTAAGAAGTGGGAAATGTTCCAAATGATCTATTGACCTGGGAGGAGTCTGCTTTCCAAGAAAGGGTCATAACTGATACTCCACAGTTATACTTACATGTTAGCTGTAATTGCAGTGCAATGTTTTGATCAATCAATGCACATTACTCATACAGCTGTTGCTTTAGCCTAATCACACGGGCTCACATTTAGCAGCTGATCTATGTCTCAGAGCCCACATGAGGGATTACTACTCGATTTTTCTGCTGACCTATGGTAAATAAACTACATGTAATGTACAGGAAGCCATTTCATGTTTCCTGTAACTCAAGCATATTATGACCAAATAAGCAGTTACACACACATTACTCACGCCCATCAGAATTATATGTGACACAATGATATACAGTATATTATTATAATAAGCCCTGACTAGTGAATAGACTTACAGTTTGGCAATTGCATGAAATATGTAAATATTCAGACTGAACAAAAACACTCTAGGGTACAAATATACAATCTTTTTTAGGCTCTTGATAAATATCAATTAGCTCTTCAGCGGTTTAAGTGAGTACAGTAACGAGGTAAGTTCATATTCGTGAAGGTAAATGGTGACATGGCTTGTGATCATACTATTTTACCCACGTGTCTCTCAAAAATAATAAAAAATGTAAAAAAACTTGATTTTTGTTAGTTTTGTTAGTTGTATAAAACTTAATTTCCCACTTTCCTTCCAGTTATGTTAATGTCACTTCCCATTTTGGACATTTATTTAGGCTAATAAGAAAAAAAGACATACCGTTCGGATTCTTAGTGCTTCACTGCTGAAGCTGTAGAAGCTTTCTGATCAAATAAATCGGCCTCTTTTAGATCCTTGCTGTAGCTCAATGAATAACACTATAATACTGATTTACAAATGTACATTTGAAAGTGCTGCAAAATGTTGTGGTTGTAAATGTTGAGTTTCGTTTACTCAGTGTCTTCCTGTGGCAAGAACTGCGGCATTATGTTGTTTATCACATGCTGAGCTACTGTCAAGCTTCCTTAGAAATAACCTATATATACAGTCTAACATTAAATGCTGTTTTTATTATTATTTTATTATTTGTTAATTTATTATTGTTAATTTAGTATAAAATAATACAAAACATTTTAACCAGATTTTTCATTTTGACTATTATAAACAGTTACATTTATAAGATGTTACTGGTTTAAAGCGTTAAAACCATTCTTTCTTTCTTTCTCCCCTATTACCTATCTTACCTACCTATTGGTAATATGTAATATGTACTATTTATTTACTATTTTTGGACAGATGCCTAGCGCCGTAGTGGTCTGTTTCAGGAAACACTTACATCATGAAACTTCAGGTGTCCGCTACTACGGCGGATGAGTCGAAACTACGCGCGCGTTCCCGCCCACCTGTGAAACCGCCTAAAAAAGCTCGCTCTCGCTGTTCCCTCTCCATTCAAGGTGCGGCAGTGAAGCAGGTGCGCGAGGAGTCACCGAGAGATCTCATCGCCGTTGTTTGCCAACTTTATTTAGATTTTCTTGCAACAAATCTAAGGAATACGTACATAGATAACAAGAGAGGAGGCAGCTTTGTCAAAAACGAAGCAGATTTAGCTGCAACAAGAAAAGAAAGGTGCGTTTTTGAGGAGTACCTGAACAGGTGAACAGCGTCCTTTGTTGTTTCAGAGTCAACTCGGCGAAGAAGAGGAAGAAGAAGTGGAAATGGCCAACTCGGGTCTTCAGATTTTGGGATTCGCCCTGGCTCTTCTGGGCGTAATTGGACTCATAACTGGTACCATTTTACCCCAGTGGAAGATGTCTGCCTATGTTGGGGACAACATCATCACTGCTATAGCCATGTATGAAGGACTGTGGATGTCCTGTGCGTTCCAGAGCACAGGTCAAATCCAGTGCAAAGTGTACGACTCGATCCTGCAGCTCAACAGTAAGTAACTGGATTCACATAGAAAAGCTTTTAAACGAGTACCCGCTCCCCCACCACTTCTCTCTGTACAGGCCCAAATAGTTTAAAAGTTTAAATAACTGCGGCTTTCTGTGAATATTAAGGTAACTCGTTTTACTGGCGGTATCCTTGAAAATTTGAATGTCTGGCAGGAAGTGACTTGCACATTGTGCCTACTGAAAAGAAACAGAAGCCAGAAACCTTTCTTTCGGCCGCTTTATCTTTTTTGATCATTTTTTTTGAGCGCAGTCTGTAGCTGGATGCTCGATTTCCTGTGAACTGGCCCGACCGGTTTAATCACCTGTTATCTTCTCGTTCATTCTCCTGTTTAAACCACACCGAGGCTTCACCTGCACAGAGCAGCTTCACAAAACTGTTAACAGGCCAAATGTTTAAAATTCTCTTCTGCTTTACAGGCGGAAATGTCTGTGCGTACACCTTGGCGATGATTGTCCTTGAGCCATTGTGTGGCATAGTTTTCCCCCCCCCACATGTGGAACTCACCTTTGTGTGTGGGAGTTTTTTTTT
>VUQS01012448.1:9433-27082 GCA_015108495.1 Heterochromis multidens
CCTCCGAATCAGTCCACAGAAACCACAGCTCATGTTTCACAAGTGGCTTGTCAATAGATCACTGCTTGTACCGTGAGTGAAAAGAAAACAACATAAAATCTCATGAAATTACTCTGCTTTAAAACAGATCTAAAAATGTAGCAGTGGTTCAGCAAGTGTGCAATGAACTGTGGATTATCTCTTGGACCTCTATGCTGGTGATGAGATATATCTGCAACTTGAGTAGCAAAGCAGCGAGATTCATATTTTCAGACCATTAAACAGAAGATGCTAAATCTCAAAATCCTCCATGCAGACATATAACAGAACAAATGCATCAACGGGTGAAACGGGAGCGTGAGTCATTACACCACTCATCATGACCGCCAAGTGATTTATCCTGCCAGCCAGTCACTGAGTCGAGGAGGTCCTCGACAGCAACAAATAAACATATTAATGTGATCATTCGTGCTCTGAGAGGTAGAGTGCATGGCAATTAGTGTTCGTCTGTTGCCACGCGGACTGGAGTGTCGTTAGCGTCAGAGTGACCTTGAGTAGCCTCGTTAGGAAGATGATTGACATGGCGGCTGTTTTCAGTGGTAACGCTGAAAGTGGGAAGCGAGGGATGTAGGCCGGGTGGCAGGGTGGCAGGTGACAGACAGTGGGTGCAGACAGCACCTGGGATGTTATGAATGAGATCTGGCTTTGTCAAGAGCAGATATGACAAATATGGCAGAGTTTTATGAAACAGATGAGCTGCCTAAAGCTTTAACTGCAAACCTCATTTAAAGAGCAAGATTCATCGTTTTGATTTCATGGTATTTGTTGCATAGTGGTCAATGTCAAGTTACTTATTCACATTAATCATTTACTCACTTTAGTACTTTTTCAGGAGCAAAATTGATGTGCTTTATTTTTTCTTACTTTGATTTTATTAGTCAGCACAGGTCTGACAAAGGTGGCTGCAAATCCATCCAAACTCTTCACACACATGTTGCATGCTTTGTAAATAACACAGTAATAAGAAACTGGAGTTCACCAGGCAGGAAACGTTACATGTTTAAAGGGATTTACTGACCATTCTGAGATTAGCTTATTGTTTCACAGTTTACTGCAACACGTTACAAACAGATGATTACTACCCAAAAGTCACCACTATGAGTTCTACTAAACTGTCTACACAAACTCCTGACATAGCAATTCAGTGAATTAATATCCATCCATCCACTTCCACATATCCAACTGATCATGAATCTCAATAAAAAAAATACAGTATATCAACCAGGTTTTTAAAGAGCTATACTACAAACCCATGGAAGGTAAACCATAACCACTGTACAGGCGCCAAAAACTACCTGTGATGTCATGCTGTTTGAACGAGTCACTGTAGATCTGGTGCTGATTGGGACAGTGTTTCTTCAGCCATTTGCACACATCCTGTTGGGTCCACAGGGCCACTGGCTTGGACAGCTTCACATATCCCGTCTGCATAAGATACAATCATAAAAGTTTAGAACCCCTTATTTTAAAAACTTTTTGCACACAGTCACCATTTACAACTATTAATAAAATATGATCGTGTTGTTCATGGACTACCACTTCCCTTATTTTTTTGCCAAATCATTTGATTTAGAAGATGCTCATGAAATACAGTTTTTTTTGTCAATGTTTTCCATTATTTTGACCTGGTGGAGTTATGTCATCATTACTGCCAGCTGATTTAATTGCAGAATATCTACAGCCTGCATCAATAAATGATCAATCTTTTAAAGTAAAAAAAGTGGAGATACTATAACTCCAGAAAAGTTGATAAAAAGACAATCATACAATCTACAGCTGGAAACTCGGGATAAAGTATGACTTAATATTTAATGTTGGGTTACACACGCTGTTATGCATTACTTAAACATATGTTCCCTACAAATGTTCACATTGCACAGCTCAGACAGTTGATTGCTTACATTAAATATAAACACCAAACAGCTGATCTTTTTTTTCCAATAGCAAAAAATCTGTATCTAAAAAAAATGGTACCAAAATGAGAAAGGTGGTGTTAATTTGTACTAATCGATTATGTGAGAAAAATGAGGACAAACGAATAAATAACATGGACTCCAAACAAGTGGCTAGATGATGCAGACCTTGTGATGTCCTCTATTTTGTCGTGCGGAAATTTGTTCCCCTAAAGTATAAAAGGAAGCTTGGCGAATGAATAAAGTGTCATGTACAGGCATGTGGCAGACAGGGAATGGACCCGACGAAGAACAGAGGGAGATGCAGACAATATATACACACAGAGGGAATCAGGGCAGAGTGGACACCCCAGGGGAACACACCTGAACAGAATCAAACTGATGAGACAGGAAAAGCAAAACTGAACATAACACACACACAATGACAGACTATCAAAGTAAAACAGGAAGTCACACACACATACTGAGACCCAGACTAAGACACAAGAACTAGACACCAGGACTAAAGATAAACATGAAGACATGACAGACTGGGGAGACACAGAGGGAACATGGGAACAGGAAGGAAAACACAAGGATCGGGACCAGGACTACAAACGTATACTTAGACAAGACAGGGAACACAGGCAGCCACGGAGACGAAACATGGAGACCAGAAAGACACAGGGACATGCCTGGGGAGACAGAACATAAACAAACACAGAGATACAGAAAACAGAACACAGAGGGGAGACTAGGATGGACAGGACACGACAGGAAACTAACATAAAAAAACAAGGAACCAAGAACTAGAAATATAAATAACAAAACTATGGGGCTCTCCGAAACTAAACATCAATATCTCATAATACAAAAAGAAACAACAACAAGTTCAAAGAAACTCAAAAACCTGGGTCAAAGACCCAGGACCATGACATAAAGTTTCCCATTTTGATTATTTGCCTTAACTGCAGTTTTAATATCTTTACCAGCTGATAAGCACTTTAATCAAAATGACGGCTGTCAGGAATGCATTCAAGCTCTGGGCTCCACAAATGTACCAAACCGCTGTTTCTTGAAGCAAATGTAAAGAAGATTTGTGCAAAAGTGGTAAACAAGATAATTCATTAAACACCACCAAATGACTATATTTTTGCACTTTGCAGCAACAATAAAAGTGTCCCATTTGGTTTTTCCTGTCAGTTTACTTGTTGACTGACTATAGCATGATGTTTGGATGCCTTGGAGCATTTTATTTTTTGTGTATGGGGATCAGAAAAAGAGAATAATTTTGACCATAAGATAGAAATCACACTATACATGGACAAGCTGATCAAAGCACACTGCTCTATAGCACCACTAGTGGCCAAAACCTATATTATTGTAGTTGTAGCCAATGTTAACAGATAATTAAGTTGCACAAAAGTATAACATATGAAAGAGTGCATGCATATTCACACATAAGCATATGCACCTATGTGTATTGCACTGCAGTCATGCTGCAAGATACCCTTCTCATTTTAATACACTACTTCAACAGCAGGCTATGCAGTAGACTGCCAACGGATTGCTCTTGAAAGTGCTGGCAATGGATTTGATTTTGATTGAGGGGCTACTAAAATTACAAACACAGAGAGGTGATTAAAATTTCACATCCACTCCCCTCCACTTCAGCCTGCTCTCTGGCTGCCGTGTGGTGTGGCATAGCAATGGAAGCCCCCTCTTTCCTCCACCCAAAGAAAGCAGAATAGCAGGTACTGGCAGCATTTCCTCGGCTTTGCCTTTTCGCTTCTTCTTTCCATCCTGTCTCATCTCTCCCCCATGTTCAATCTCACGCAGTCTCTGTCAGATCTATCGCATTGTCTTTCTCACTTCTTCTCCCCACATATTGTAGCCCTCATCTCTCCCATCGCCCTCTCTCACCTGTTTCTTATTATATGGTGCTACCTCACTCTTGCCTTTTCTGTGTCTTTTCACCGCTCCTTCCCACTCACTATACAGCATCCCAGAGAGAGAGAAATTGAGGGATGTGTACATGCTGATTTGGGCATATGGTCTGTATCCCCTGTAGGTAGGCGAAGTGACAGACAGCCAAAGAAAGCAGGTAGGTATGTAGGAAGATAGGCGAGGCCACCTCTCTTAATGCGATTGCTTGTCAGCCTGCAAAGGATAGGTTTTGAATCTGCAGAGAGAGGAGGGTGTGGTATCACAGGAAGAAACCACATTAACCATTAAACACAGCTCAACTCAATGCTAATTAACCCTGACTATAAGGCTGAGGCGACAAAAGAGAGAGGGAGGCCAGGATGTCGCAAGAGTGAAGGATGGAGAAAAGGGAGAGAGGTGTGTGTGTGTGTGTTTGTGTGTGTGTGTGTGTGTTGAAAGCATGTGAGGAAGTAGAGTCTGCAAAAGGAGGGAAAAAAAGGAGAGGAGGCTGGGAGTGTGAAGGATGGTTGTACTGACAGATGATCCAGAGGAATGAAAAGCAAAAAGCCTAGTGCTCCATGGTAGACTCAGCAGAGTTTGACACAGGAGACTCTCTCATTTTCCATGAACCCATTTGTGAGTCAATGGCCATCTGTGTTTTACATTCTGCACTGATTTAGCCCATAGCTGTGTTCCCTGGGCCAGTACAATAGGTGAGCTGGTGCCTTTCTGCCTGCCAGCCAGCCAGCAGAGCCAAAGGGCGGGGAGAAAACAGAACAGAGAAGAAAACAAGAGTACAATCATGCTCAAAAAGCTGTGTTCAAGAGACTCCAGGCCAATTAGAGATTTGAGTGACAGCACAGGGGTGAGAGAGGAAGCCTGCTTTATTTCTAAGTGGAATACGTCTGGGAACAAACACATAAAGACGCACACATATATCCACATGTGCAGCCCGGACATACAAACACATTCACACTGGAAGGAATATGCATAAATGCAATGCATACACTCACATGCAGCACATTTATGACTACCATCTGTGCCGACATGCGTTCACTGTTGTGCTGTCCTTGGATTTAATTGATATCTGAAAGCCCAGTAGAGCTCCCAGTATTCTTCATGTTACCTTAGCAACAGAGCAAGGACAACCTCAAAAATTAAAAGACGAGGAATAAAGCCTTTGGGGAAAATGCACAACCCTAACATGGACTAGAGTCTGTAATAAACATACAGACATTTACAACCACAGTGGAAAAAAAATATTACATACATAATGAAGCATGTAATCCCACTAACACTGATAAGCATTTAAAGATCCAATATGAATGTACTCAGCTAAATTAATCAAGAGGCAATCACATGGCCCCTTTGTGAGGACAGTATTGGAATACAAAAAAGAGCTGGGAATTAAAAAGCGCTGAAAAGCATTCCAGAGACAAACACCATGTGACTGAGAGAGTGAATTTGGCAGTGGTGTTGTACAGCAATAATTGTTTCTTAGGAGAACTGCAAACCCCCCTCCCCCGTGCCGTGGTTTTCATTTTGCCTCCAAGATTGTTAGGCTGATTGCAGGGTCAAATGGCTTTTCACTCAATTAAAAATGTTAACTACAGCAGCAATTAGCTCATATAAGGACACTGTCTTGTCAATAATTTGAATTTAGTGTTAAACTGACCACAAGGAGCTTAAAAAGTGAAATAGATTTATTAGTTTTTCTGAGTTTTGTTTACTTCCCAGAAATAACTCAAATTCAACCTCAGCCCTTGGAGATTTCCCTAGACAATATAAAGTGGCAGAGTTCATTTATTGAGCAAATGCATACAAGGGCAAAACAAATACTCGATAGCTCTTTGATAGCAAAGTGCTGCTGCTTTTATTTGAAACCGTTACAGCTGTCTAGTAGCCTTCATTAGGAGCAGCATTGTTTGTTGAATGAATCATAGCTGTGTTCAAAACCATACAATCCCATTTTTTTTTGTCCTAAACAGTTAAGAAAAAAGGGGAAATAATGCACACTAAGTGCCAACAGTATTGTGCAAAAGTCTTGAGTGATGCCTCAGTTCTTTTATATTTTGCTTCCAAGGAGCAAGATTTTCCTGCAATTTTTTAAGTGGTCTTGAGCAATATTTTTTCCGAAGGTCTTTCAAAGTTTTTCATTGGACATTGGCTGCTTTTTTCACTCATTTTCAGTTTAGTGCTTGGACCTGATCATTTTCAGAGGAATGTTTTTATTGTTGTCGTTGTTTGTTAAGCCACTTAACACTGACCCATTAATCATTCAAGCATAAAAAAAGCACCAAACTCACAGGATGAACCAGTGTTGTGTCTCCACATAACAGACAACTTAGCAAAAAACAACTATGTTAATAGCAGCCTTTCGCAAAAACAAAGTTTGTTCGCATTTCTTTAGCTGAATTTATGAAAAATGCCAAAGATAACAGGGTGATTCCCAAAGAGCTATTGGCCTTTTGATTTGTACAGTGTGTAAAATATCACCACTTGATGTCAGTAGATTGCGGACTGCAGTCAACTGAATTCTGTTTTCTTACCCCTCCGAATTCAAGTGCATAATCCTATCTACGGTGGCCGCTGTAGGACAAACAACTCTGGCCACCGTTCATCTGTAGTGAGTGTAGGCTGTCAGTCTGCTGTTTACCTCAGCCAGGTGTGCAAGTCTATTTACTCTGGAGGAGGCTGTAAAACTTTGTAAAAGAAGTCCGATACAGTGAAGTCTGTGAAGCTCACTTCTGTCCGATGACAGCGATACTGAAGTGAGTTGTTGAGAATTTTCTGAAGTTTTCTGTCGGTAAGCACTGCTGTTTGTTAGCCGCTGTTAGCTGGCGTTAGTGAAACTTTCTTTGAAGTGAATCTAACATTGTTGGACTCTGACATTTAGCGAATAAACTTTCATACGATGTGAGAATGTACAGTAATCAAACTGTTTATCAGAGGAAAAGTGTGATTTTTGGGACACTCGAGCCTAACATTAGCTGGCATAATGTTAGCTTATAAGCAGCTGTTGTTGTTGTTTAGCCGGCTCGTTGTCAGCTGTGTGGAGACGGGAGGGTCACACGTCTAATCTGCTGACAATAAGTAATTGAGACAATATCTGAAATAAATACGGAGATTTATGCAAGTTTTTGTGTATTAGAGCCCTAACTTCAGTTCAGGAGATGAGGCTTAAGGTGAGGAGGAAAAGGATGAGGTGGAAATGAGGGAGGAGAGAGCAGTGGTGGAGGAGGAGAAAGACATAATGAGAAAGAGATGATGAAAATATACATAGGTCATATATAGTTTGAAAGAGCTATTTGTGCTTTTTGAATTAAAAGTAACTTATAAGGTGTACTGCATATGTGGCCAGTCTCCAGCCACATACATAAAACATGATTAGGCAGACCGACGATGTCCATCTCGGCCACTGTATTCAAGATGATGGGGCAACATGGCAGCTTCGACAAACCAGCGCTCGCTCCTATGTATTTTTAATGGATTAATTTAATTAATACATAACATAAACATAAATTAAGTTTATGAGAACGCATCAATTTGTTGGAAGACAAATTACACACTAATCAATGTATATTTATGAGTAAAACATTCTTTTTTTTCTATTAAATAACCTAAAAACAATTACTTACTGTACCTTTAAGAAATAGGTAAAAATTATGAACACAGAAAAGTACAATTAGATTTTGATCCACGATGCAATACCATCTGGAAAGCATCTGATGCCAATGTAGTAAAAGCATCCCAGAGTAGAAAAAAATACAAAGGAACACCATTCAACACCAGTGTCTACAGCCATCTTTTGAACACGGTGGACACACTGTCATGGTTTGGCTGCATTTCAGCCACTGGGGATCTTCCCCCATGCAATACCATCTGTAAAGCACCCAGTTGGCCTTTTTTTTCAGCACAATGATCTTTCAGTCATGGATTGCCCTCCCCAGGGCCCGGATCTCAACATTACTGGAGCAGTGTGGGATCATCTTGACAGAGAATGGGACAAAAGGCAGCAACATCCAAATAAGAGCTTTGAATGTCCTTCAAGAAGCCTGGAGAACTATTCCTGAAGACTACTTAAAGAAGGTGCTCATACCAAATATTGACTTTCAAACTCATTAGAATACAAACTCTGTTTTTGGCATGCATGTTTGCACGTTTCAATAAATCACTGCTCCCATTTCCAATTTTCATTTAAAGAAATGAGTGGTGACTCAAGACTTATGCACATCTCTTTAAAAACTATAACCTTCACGAGAGTGGGATTTTTTACGCTTTTGTAAACCTGTTTGCAAACAAAACAAACAGAATTAAATTATTTACAAATAGTTTAAACTCTGTTTAAATAAACTATTTAACTGAAAACTGTACAAATTGAGAAATTTTACTGTTAATGCTCATTTAATGCTAGCAATACACTTCAAATGAAAAACACACACTTCCATAGTTCCATAGACAGAGCCATTCAGCTTTCTGATCAGTGTTCATTTCAAAAGTCACCATCTGTGATTTTATTTTAAATGAACTGATACTTATATAGCGCTGTTCCACTCTAACTGAATGCTTAAAGTGCCTTTTTACTACAGGCCACGCTCACACACCCATTCATACAGAGCTTTATTCTATGCCTTTAAGAGCTTTATAACTATTTCACACACAAACTCACACTCTGATGTTTGACCACACAGTACCAGCAAGATACAGAATTTAGTGTTCAGTATCTTACCCAAGGACACTTCAGCATGCAGACTGGAAGAGATTGATCTTTCGATTTGGACCCGCTTTAACTCTTGAGCCACAGCTCCTCCCATTTTATAGTGGTACATGAGTGCACATGGCAACCTTGAACTACTGTGACTACACCATTAATGTTGGCTAAAGTTTTGTTGTTTTTTTTTTCTGGAAAAGGCCTTGCTTATTTCAGCAAGATGATTCAAAACTGCATTCTGTCTGTGTTACAGTATGGCTTCACAGTAAAAGAGACTATCTGCTAAACTGACCTGCCTGTAGACCAAACCTATTATAACATTCGGCACATCATGAAACTAAGTAAGTATATGTTAAAAAAAGAACCTTCAATCGTACAATGTATGGGTGGATGGATTAAAGTAAATATATGACAAACTAGGCTCTAAAATGTTAAACAGCAGCGACTGTACATTAAACAAAGGGAAAATGTAAGATTTGACAATGTAATTTTCAAAACTACAGCAATCTCTTAGTTCCCAAATGCTTACAGTGTGTTAAAAATGGATGAGGATGCAACACAGTAGAAAACACCACTGTCCTAGGCTCTCTTAAATGTGTTACTGACATAAAATTCTACATGGGCATAACCAAGTCAACATTAAGACTGCTGCCTATAATACTGTGTGGATCTCTCACAAGAACAGCCCTGACCTTTCAGGGCACAGATATGGGATCTCCGGCATGTCTGTGCAGTGGGGTATAGGGATGTTGGCAGTGGATTCTTTAGCTTCTGTTGAATGCTGGATGAAGGATTGATTTCACACATCTTATGGATGCTCTATTGGACTGGGATCTGAAGGCCAGGTGAAAACCTTAGGCTTATTTCATTTTTTTTTACTGCCCTGCCAGAGGGGAGGTTGACGCATCTCAGCAACAGCAGGTGGTCCAAGTAAAACCCAAATGAATGCCAGGAATTTAGTTTTCCAAGCAGACAATTGCATTGTAATAAAATTAGCAATGTTATTCACTTCACCCACTGGTGCTTTTATTGTCATGGCTAATCAGTGTATATTTTTAAAAAATGGTTAGTTTCAACATTTGGTGTGTTGTTTTTCAATTTTCAATTAAATGCAGAGATTAAAATGAACTACAAACTTGCAAAATTCTATTTTTATTCTACACAGCCTCACAGCTTTTTTGGAAACACTGTTGTAGCTAGATATACCAATAAACTTGCAGCTGCTCATAAATGCAAGACTGTATATACATAAGGTCTTAAAGTGTTATTATATCATTATATCTCATATTGTGTATACTATAGCTCAGAATTCTCAGTAGTGAAATTTTAATCTAATCCTGGTTCTACTTTTTAATTCATTCCATCAGTTTTCAAGAGTAGCAGGAAAGCTTAAAGGTTTTATTAAACTCTAAAGTTCTTCTTGCATCCTGAACTTACCTATTTTTAGATTCACTGTTACATACTACCCCCTAGTGTCACAACTAGAAACTACGTCCATGTTTAAGTGCGGCCGGAGAAGCACTAAGAGGAGCAAGGCAGCTGCCATTAATGTCATGTTGACTGAGTGAATGGGTGTCTGAGACACGGAGCCCTGTGTCGCCTGCCCTATCTCCACTGCACAGCTAATTAACAGCTCTGGCATGTTCTCTCTCGCTTTCTTTTCTTTCTGCCTCGCTCCATTTCTCTCGGCAAGAGCTGGCAGGAGATGAAAATTCCCTGTATTAATTAATCTGTTACATACAGGAATTGGGATGAAACCGTGATATGGGTGTGTGTGTGTGTGGACAGGGTAGAGAGGAGTCCAGAGAGCTGTGGATAGCTGACAGAATAACATGCTGTGCTGGAAAAATTAATAAGCCTTAATAAGGAGCCTCTGTTTGAAATTGGATTTACAGGCGATGCCAACTTTACTCAGACACATCAAAGAAAGTACACCAGATCCCTTCAGAGCACCTGACCTTGGGATTCGGCAGGGTCCATAAAACATAGCAGGGCGTGTTAACACCAAACAAGATATATTCACCTTGGGCTTGATATTGATTACGACTGAGATGAGGTTATTTGCTATGGATGTTATAGCTATCCACTGAGTCTAAATGGCTGTTTTATGCTTCATGTTTAATCTATGGCTAAGCCTTGACTCGATTATAAATCCAGGCGGGCACATGATTCAACTTTAATCCAATATTTAAAAATTAACGCTGCTGATGTGATGAACTGAAATGACCTGCAGTATGCCGTTCCAGAGAATGACACAAAGGTCTGGATTTATTATGTCTCCACATTTATTCAGCGTTAATTGAAGGATCATTAAAACAGGTACTTACACTCCACATGAAAAATTAGATGAATGAGCTCTAGCATCAAACTCTCTTTCTTAGCCAGCAATCCTGACAAAATGTTGAGTTTCCCACCTGATAGCCGATGAAGCTGGGTATGAAACAATAATGTTTCTTCTGTATCTACTGAAATGTCTCTGTAGTGCTGAAAAAGTACTCACAGGTGGCATCAGAAGGATTCTGTTTTACAGAATTTATATTTCTCAGGGTAAGGTATCAGTCGTGAGTACTGTGTTGACTCTAGAATTAATACAGAATCTAAATTTCACCTGTATGACTGTTGTTTTTTAACAGAGAGATTTATTTTACACCTACCACTGAAACAATATTTGATTAGAATTTCAATGTGCAAGATAAATAGTCCTTGGACTCATATGTATATGCACAGACAAGGCAAAACATTAAGACTGCTCACAGATGTAGTGAATAACACTGACTATACAATGATGCATTTCAAGGTCTTGGATTAATTACACTATAACTGAACATTTGGCTGTTAAAGCCAAAATGTTGGATGCAGGCAAAATGTGCAGCAGTAAAGAACTAAGTGACTGGCAAGGGTGAAGCAGTTACAGCCAGATGACTGGATGGGAACATATCTGAAACAGCAACACTTATGAAGTGGCCCCAGTTGGCAGTGTTGAGCACAAAGTCACAGTGGTCTGAGGACCGATAGCAGGATGTTAGCAGGATGATAGCAGGAGAACTGATAGCAGGATGTTTTGGTTTTGTGCTTAGATGTATATCCAGTCTGTTCCCAACTAAAACTGGGTAAGAGGCTTGTTGCACCCTGGACAGGAACATTTGCTGGTAACATCTTGGTGCAACATTTCACAGGGCACCTTCAAAAGTCTTGGCTTGGTGGGTCCATTAATTTGGCACCACCCAAGGACCAATAGCAAATAAGAGGAGACATTATAAGGAAGAGAAATCTATGGGAGAATTCTGTAACAGAAGAACCAGGGAGCCAATCAACAGTGTAACTGGGGAACATATGAGCCAATGACACCTGAACAGTACAGATTAATGACCGTTGCAACAATGTGTTTGCAGCCATTTCTACTTTTTACTCTTGTTTTTTTGACCCTTAATATTAATTAATCATGGCATTAGTTAAGTACTCTGGTGGGATAAGCTAGAAGCATCAATTATGTTGGCAATAAACTGAGCAGTTAATGAAGCCATGTATAACTTTGCACATCCATAATAAAAGTATAACTTGCAGGGAAGAAAAAAAACTACTTAAACCTTGTTTTGTAGCAAGTGTTATCAGATGTGGCTGCATTTTCAGTTTGTATGTTCAGTATTTTTATGGTAATCAATGAAATCAAAGTCATGTGTGCCTCCTAATTAATTTGCATATGGGTTTCAAAATAACTGCCCAAATAACTGCCAGGAGGCATTACCAACATGACAGCCAAGTGGTGAGACTTGCTCCTACAAGGACTTTGATATAAATGAATGGGAGGTTTTGAAGCATCACCACAATTTAGACTGAGCAGTGCACACATATTTATGAAATCAAATATATGCTAAGCCATACAGAATGTAAAAGAATGTGATTATATAGTAGTGCACATATTCTGTTTTAGATGGAACTGACATCACATTACTGAAGATTTAAATGCTCTAGCTGCCATTTGTACTATAATATTAATTGAAGTTGATTACCACTTAATTAACCTCAAATCCTGCAAGTACTAATAAATACTATCTGACCCGTGTCTCCAAAGCTTGATGGTACAGATTACCACGACACATAATTAAACTCGTTATAGACTAGTTTACTGGATTTTTCCCAAAGATAGGGGATATTAAATCCACTGCACAGGGACAGATGACATTGAGGCTGAAAGTTGTCAAATAATTTCAGCAACTTTCTGTTTGTACTAATTCAACCAGGCCAGGCTGTCTATCTGGCATTTCAAAGGGGTTTATACAGAGGATGGTCTGACTCAAAGTACTTTAATCTTCTTTGATTGTGGTAACTGTTGATTACCACAGATTTTGGACAGAGAAAGAGCATATGGCAGTTTGTATACATTGGGAGTGATCACTACTGTCCCAATCAGTCTATTTCTGGAGAGGAAACAACTCCCCACTGCTGATGATGGGTCATTTCATCTATTATTAGGGACACCAAGGAAAACTTAAAGCACAGTCCGAAAAAACAGCTTGCCTTTCACTGTTTATTCCACCATCAAAGTTATTGTTGGTGCTTACGAGGTGGACGGGAACATAGGGGTTATTTGATTTACATGACTGGCATATTATTTTGTGTGTGGAAAGCACAAGGATGTGTTTGTAAACATAATCTGGCTACAAATACAATCAATTTAGCACCAAGTAAGGGTGTTATAAATGCAGCAAAAACACCACAGTGCAATTAAGCATGCTATGTGATTTTCTTGTGAGATTTGAGAACTTGTGCTACAATATTTACAGTGCTATAATTTTGTTTAGGTACAGTGGTACATTTTCATCAACTTGGTTTAGCCTGTTAGCATTCCAGCATTTGCTAATTACCAGTTAAGAAAACAGAGTAATTACACTTTTATTCATGGGTCATGGGTGTAAATCTAATTCTAAGACTTTCATCTTTTTAGTTTTTACTGGGCTTGAGGTGGCCTATATTTATTTTGGGCAAAAACAAAAGAATTCATTCAAGTATTTGGACACAGACCAAATTAATTGTTTTTCAAACAAACTGGACAGAGTAAAATTCAACCTGAAGATTGCTGTAAACCCAGAATGCAGTTTTTAGAGCCCAAAGGTTTACAGGTTCTGCTCTGAAACTAGCCATAAAGCAATAGCAACTAACACAACAGCCACACCCTAAAGCATATCCAGCATTATGGTTTATTTTACTCTGAATGGAATTTATTTACAACATTATGTTGAAAGAAAAAAGATCTGGAACTAGCAGCTGAGACCATAAAACCACTAGGCACATCTACTGACATATTAATCAAATGAGAAGTTGGGTCCTTTTCTCAAAGACTTCTATACAATCACACGTTTTGCAACCAGAAGAAGTAGCCACACTGGCTTTCAGTAAGAATGTATATTTAAGTCAGGCTAAGAACATATATCTAACTTTTACACACAGTCTGTGCACTTGATGGCTCACAGTGAAGATTTCTCAAAAGCATTAAAAACCTTTTAAAGGTTTCACAGTTAAAAATGAGACTACAACTCCCCTGACTTACACAAAAGACATTCTTTTTTCAAACATGCATTGCAGCTCTGAACTTTTCAAAACATTTCTCAGAGGACATTAAATAGTCTTTAACCTATCAAATAATATAAAGAATAATCTAAAGAATAATGCATGTAACAGTCCAGTTTATTCACAACTAGCAAATGGTCATCCAGGGTTCTGCCACCTGCGATACACAGCAGCCTCACCCAAACCATTTCAGTAGTGAGAACACGGCTGCTACTGGGTGCTGCATTTGAGGAAGGACAACTTCAGACAATACCTCGACCTGATTCTCCTGACAGGAGTGAAAACAGGTACAGGCTACTGTGCTGTTGCTACTGTGGGGCAACCTGTAACACTCCCCCATGTGTGGCAAAGCATTTCAATTATAAACTTATTTGTCTAACTTACAGACTGATATGAATTTTTAATGGCCATAAATGTAATATAAATATTACCCATTAGTCAGCTGTTTTCATTTTTTTTTTTATCTAATCTTCTCTTACAGTTACCATGAGTCTGAAAATTGCAGACTCTAGCGCCCCTTAGCAAACAAGGGTTACAGAGATTACAGATTTGAAAACAAATATTTAAAAAAAAATATATATACACACACACACACACACACATACACACACACTAGATAGATAGATAGACAGATAGATAGATAGGCCAATCTAAATTATTGTTGGAAGAAATCTAAAAACCAACAATTTTACATAATGTATTTTTAAACAATATTTTTTTCCAGTATATTCAATTTTTCATTGTTTGGAGTTGTCTAATATATGCTGAAAATGACAGGAGATTAAATAATTAGTGATGAGTTTGGAAAACACTGGCAATAAGTTTACACCAATGCTCTCTGGATTACACAAACACTTCTGCTGTGTAGAATATTGTGCTGTGACAGATGTGACAGACCAACTCTTACCCGGGTCAGCTCAGATTCAGAGACAGATCGATGTGGCGGGGAGTGCCGCTGGTACCTTGGAGGGCTGACATCCTGGTAGCTTGGGCTGTCATCATCCAGCAGGACAGCCCCTGGGTCCACAGACTCCTCCTCCTCCTCTAGCTGTGACGTCACATCCTCCTGGCACATCTGGTGGTCGATGCCATTCTGGCTCAGGTTGCAGTGAACAGCTGAGTGGGTCAGAGGGCAAAAATTTCCAACTCATTAGCAAAGGGTAACAGCAGACATTTTCCAAAGGTTCAGTTCAGTTATGTACTCTGGTTAATAAATTAAGATTGTACTTTTCTGTAAATGGGCTTAAATTTAAATGCTTTTCAATGCTTGTGTGGTACAAAAGAGTATGATATTATGTATTTAATAGTATTCCATCTATTTTTTTTTAAATAGTCTCTTTACATGGTGCTTTCAAATGTTAGATTATTAGGTTTCCTGATAATCATAAGTCCTCGCACAGAAAACACTACACTGCAGAAATTCCACAAGATGGCAGCAGATAGTGATTTATGGTGGGTGAGCCAGTGAAACTCTCTCTAGTTAATTGTAATACATCCTGTCTACTACTACCAGACAGTGTTTAATACAGTGAACTGTTTGCAGACAATATCCAAAATCTGTATTAAGGCACTAATCATAACAGCAAATACAGCATCTTATCTAGTATTCAATAACATCACAGAGATGTATGGAACTGGCAGCAAAGTTAGAGTTTACACCAGGCATCCATATGCTGAAAATACCAAATTTAGAAAACACAAAAGCAAATTAAATATAGCATGCATGCAAAAAATATCAAACACACTGCATAGCACTAGTTCAGGCAGGCTACAAAGACAAGCTCAGCTGCAGGCCTGGCAGATCAGATGATATCATTGCCAGCACACATCAGGTGATAGAGTGTGCCATTTTTAACTGCTTTAGCCTGCCAACAGTTTTTGAACATCTGCAAGCCACTCAACAACCCACCTCCACCCAACCTCACCTTTAATGCTATACCTGACTCAATGTCAACTCTGTTGTCACTGATGCCAACTGTGCTAGATCATTTTGCTGCCCTCCCCCTCCATGCTGCAAAATATAAATTACTGCAGATGGAATGAAGAATTTTCTTTTGACTTGCCTAAAATTTTCAATTCAATTCAATCTATACAGCGCCAAATCACAACAACAGTCACCTCAAGGCGCTTTATATTGTAAGGTAAAGACCCATCAGCTGATGTGGACTGGGGTGGCTGTAGCTCAGGAGGTAGACCAGGTCATCTACTAATCAGGAGGTTGGTGGTTCGATGCCAAATATCCTTGGGCAAGATACTAACCCCAAGTTGCTCTCCGATGCATCCATCGGAGTATGAATGTGTGTAAATGTTAGATAGAAAGCACTTATGCATAGTAAAAGTGCTTGTATGAATGGGTGTGTGTGAATGAGTGAATGAGGCATGTTGTGTGAAGTGCTTTGAGTGCTCAGTGAGAGTAGAAAATCGCTATATAAGAATCAGTCCATTTACCCTACAATAATACAGAGAAAACCCTAACATATAAGCAAGTACTTGGTGACAGTGAGAAGGAAAAACTCGATTCTCAACAAAACTAAATTCAATCTGGATTTAACAGGGAGCCAATGAAGAGAAGCTAATATGGGAGAAATATGGTCTCTCCTTCCAGTCAAGGCCAAGATAATGACATCCAAAGTATCCGGTTAGACATCATGTCTCTAAGATTTTTAGGGCCGAGTACAATAACCTCAGTTTTATCTGAATTTAGAAGCAGGAAATTAGAGGTCATCCAGGTCTTTATGTCTTTAAGACATTCCTGCAGTTTAACTAATTGGTGTGTGTCATCTGGCTTCATGGATAGATAGTCATCTGCATAGCAATGAAAATGTATGCTATGCCTTCTAATAATACTGCCTAAGGGAAGCATAGAATTGGTCCTAGCACAGAATCCTGTGGAACTCCATAATTAACCAGGTGTGTGAAGAAGACTCCCCATGAACAAATTGGAGTCTACTAGATAGATATGATTCAAACCAGTGCACCGCAGTACCTTTTACACCTACGACAGATTCTAATCTCTGTAATAAAATAATTCCTCTGCAGATGATCAGTTAGCTGTTTTACAACTACTCTTTGGGATTTCCTGTTCCTGTTACAGTATTGTATCACTTCCTGTTCCTGTTGCATCACTGCGGTGTTTGTGTAGCTTATCTCTGTAGCCTGTTTAATTAAAAACCTCTAGATAAACACTTATTTCATAGTGTAATCTTCACATGTTTTATCTAAAGCTCTCTCTGCTGAATCACCTGCTGATTTTATTCACAGTATTTATTCATTTTGCCTTTAGTGATTCACTAGCTTAGCTTAGCTCGTAGCTGAGTCACTAGCAGCATGGCTTCTTCACCTGCACTTTCCTGCTCAGTGTGGAAGATGTTTAGTTACGCCTCGGCCTCCTTTAGTAGTAATGATACCTGTAATAAATGTAGCTTGTTTGCAGCTCTGGAGGCCAGGCTCAGTGAATTGGAGACTCGGCTCCGCACCTTAGAAAATCCCGTAGCTAGCCAGGCCCCTGTAGTC
>VUQS01012449.1:3868-18077 GCA_015108495.1 Heterochromis multidens
AAAGACTTATTCCTAAGGTTTAGGCTATAAAAACACAAGTGCATGTTCCATGCTGGTAAGCAAAGATTCTAGCGTGTCCAAAAAGTTCCCTGCAACATTTCTTCTCTATTTAAAAAAGACCTACAGTAAGACAATCTTCATACCAGAGTCGTCCCCGCCATCCAGCTGGATAGGCAGCGGGGCAAACTCAAGCAACAACTGGGTGTTTTTGACTCCTTCAGACAGGAAAAAAAAAAAACCTGTTGGCAGGTCTACTGTAAATGTATCATTTATCTTTGCTTCCAATGATTTAAAAATGATTTGCTCTAACAATCAATACTGCAAAAAACCCTCAGTAAATCTAACATTACAACTTCCAAAAGCTGTTCTTACAAAACTGGAGATGGTAGATGGTTTTGGTACTGTGTTCCTGTAGTCTCTACATTTCCAGAGTTTTATTGAGTGAAACGGCCTTGAAACAGGAAAATAAAGTCGTTACTTGTGTCAGAGTTAATTATTTTCATAGCCTACTCTCACAGTAGGGGATAATGAGTGCTGGTTGCCTTATTTTTAAGAGATGGTAAGCCCGAAAAGATCAGAAACACTGACTAATAAGCAAGAAAAACAAAACTAATTTAGTTCAAGAGGCAGGATTTGAGGAGTTTAACTATATCTAAGGACCCAAACGCAAAGCAACTGCACATCAAAAACACAGCACATCTAACCACACAGTCCATTTAGCAGCTGTTCTGGACCTTTTCATACTATCAGTCTGTACCAGATGAAGTTTGCAGTGTCTTGTAATCATTCAGAATTCCATTTACTTTTCCAGCTCCAGCATTTCCAATCCATGTTGGTTCAAAAGTTACAGTTAAAACTGCTGTGATTGAAGAGATTTCACTACACAAGCCCCATAAACAATGAGCTACTTTATTTTAAGATAATTTCCTTTTCAACAAATGCATTCTCAGATTCATCTATCAGTTAATCTTGTTTCTGCATGTCAGAAGATGGCATTTAGGGCAAATTTTAATAGATTTTTTTTATTCTTCTGTTCTACGCTTTATTGAGGAAAAATGATATCATCTCATCACCCTCTTCGGACTGTCTGAATAGGACAATAAGGACTCTTGATCTGTTAAACATGTTTGAAATTAGAAAGGCCTTAGCCATTGTACTGCTAACTTTTTTCCACCATGTATACAACATGTCATTTTAAGGTTTGGCCTCATTTACCTAAGAAATAAAATCATTAAAAAAATACCAGAAATAAAATGCCAGCAAATAAATATATAAAAGTTTGACAGTCAATGGCAAAGCGAAGGTGAGATTTAGACATTTTAGCCACAAGTTAATGAAAGTGCTCTTGAAGTCATCTCAGGTATTTTCAGTATTCATAGCCTTGTTTCCTTTTTTTAATTACACAAAAGCACTGTACTTCCAGGTAAAAGTAGTACAACTATACTTTCTAAAAGTGCAGTCATTATTTATTACTCTTAACCTGCATAAATCTAATAGTGACTGGTTACCTGCTTTATATTCACTTCCAAGGTCTGCCATTTTTTACAATGAGCACAGCAGGCCAGAAAGAAATGAACAGTACAGGAGTATGGGTGAGAAAAATAGACATTCTCTGAAAACCCCTGAATCTCACCCTTAAATGAGGACACCTACTGGGTTTGTGTGGCAGTGGTTCCAGCTGAAATACATATCACATGTAGAAACACATACAACCTTCACACACTCACAACTACCCTAACAAGGCCTCTTCACTTCTATCATGGATCTGTTATCTGTTCTTCTATTGTTACAGCAGCAGGGGGGAGTAGATTTTACCCAATCTTTCCTCCATTTATCATCCTGCTGAATTATCTGTGCTGTGAACATATTCAACATTTCGCCTCTCTAAGACTCCCACTGCCCCCCTCTCTCTCTGTCCCTCTGGTGCAATGCCACAGTAAACACTCAGCCCATGTTCAATGATTTAGGATTTGGACAGATGGGGCAAGAGTGCCTCCCTGGACATCTATCTCAAGAATCTCACCCAATTCATTATTTCTCTCAAAGCTCAACTCCTACACCATTTCACTCAGCGATTATGCAGAGCCAACTCTCTTCTTCCTACCTGGGTATGACCAAGTTTCGGTATGATGGTTTAAAAAAAACATGGATTTATCAGTGTTAGTGCCACTTATGGAAATTATACTGTATATGATAGGTAGAAATACTCATACTCATACTAAACACAAAAAATGTGTCAATTAGGCAAACAATAATTTATGAATGAACTTGATAAGACTGCTTCAAAATATACATAAGTGTTAAAACTGTACATCTCCAATAAGAAAACACAGATTCCTGTGAAAACTTTCTTTTTCACATGACTGTATTTGTCAAAATTCAGCAATAGTCATAGTACCATATAGTGGCAATAGTACAGGAAGTATGGCTTTTGCGATCAAAATCATCTGATTCACATGAAATACACTGTGATTTTTAAACAAGAGACACAGCAAGATGAACATGATGTATGTTTACTGGACGTTCTCTCGTGCCACATAGTAGGCAGAGCAGGTGATATGTAACTTGCTTGTGCAGCATCTAATAAGAGTTTAGTCCTTAACACATTTACATGCCTGCTGATAACGGTGCAGCATGTCTCAGCGGCAGCACAGGAGCAATGCAAGTGCCTGCAAAGCGCTGCTGGACCTGTTGCAAGAGAATTTCTTTTAGGTGAACTAAAAAGATCAGTGTCATTTCAGGTAACTTTTAGGTGCATATATAAAACTACAACTCTGTCAAAGAGAAGATGAGCATTAAAACTGCAGTGAAATAAAAGCATTTACCCTGAAGATCCTCTCTGAATGGAAAGTTTATAGTTAAGCCCATTATCCCAAAAAAAAAAAAAAAAAAAAAGCTTTTAAAGGCTCTTTGGGGGCAACCTGGGGCTCACATATCCTCACCAGCATCCTTTATAAGGGATAAAGTGTTGTACTTGTTTCAGCCATCATGCTGTGTGAATGCACTTGTAGGTGAAATAAGCCCCATGTGTGAGTGTGTGTATGTATGCGTTCATGCATGAAGAGGTGGTTAGAGGATCGGTGAGGTTTCACTGCTCTTCCCCAGAGAGGGGGGCAAACTCCAGTTTACTGAGCTGCTGCTAAATCTACGGGTCACATTTCACCTGCAATTAACACAACAGAATGTGCACATACACAAACACACATACATCAGTGTGCACACAGCTGCACACAGTGTCGTTATCCTGCTCATGTGGGACAGTAGCTTCAGTCACAGCCTCTTTCTCACTTATTATTCTGCACTGTATAGGTATGGGTAGGTGGGTGTTCTCCATCAGTAGGGGTAGAGGCTTCAGGAAGCTGCTGTTATAGTCAGGAGGTTTTGGTGATGAAACCTAATGCTCTCTCTCCTCTGCCCTATTAGCTCCCATTTTAGGTCTTTATTACTCTAGCTATGTTGTGAGTGTTGCGTGTGTTGTTGTGAGCAGGCAAAGGCATTTATCAGCTCCCTGAATAACTGCTGTGAAGCCCCTCCACCCAGTACCAGTGTCATACAGTACCCTTAAAGACACAATGCATGTTTGATTCCTACAACAGCCAGTTGACAAGCAGCAGTTAAAAGCTACAAAGTACCTTCCTTCACACCAATATTGTGATTTTATATCACAGGGTGCATTTGGAAAACTTTAAAATGGCAAATACGAAAGGCCAAAACTCAACTGCTAAAGCCCAGTATTGGAAATTGATATTAGATCCATATCCTGAGCTGAAGGGTGAAACACAAAGTTCCAGAAATCGCTGCTCAGCAAGACAAACCACACTGACCTCACACTCAAACAACACAACTGTCACAGCATGCACCAGTACTGCTGATACCACTTAAGTCTGTATGCTACAGCTGGTAATTATACTGATAAACAGCAGATTATGTGGTGTGTTGTTAACTGTTACTGTAGATGGGAGAAAGTAGAACAGCAGAAATCAGTTGATCATAAAATTAGGAAAATAACCATAATAAAATAAATAAAATAAAATAAAATAAATAAAAAATAACCAGCAAACACTGTTAGAATGACTTAATAATTGGAGTCATTTTTTAAGGAAAAATTCTCTGATTGCAGGCTCAGTAGTGATAGTAGCTGCTAACTTCTTTAGTCTTTTATGATTATAAACAGATAATATTTTAATAAAACAAAATGCCACTGTGAAATCTGCTTTAAACCACTGATCTTATGCTTATCTGCTGGTTAATCAGTCAATCAAGATCAATCAATAGCGTAACTGACTATGAAAGTAATCTTGCAGGTTTGAGTCTCTACAAATTAAATGGCTCTTAGGCCACTCCACTGAAATGTATTGGATTGACTATCAGCTTGAACACTGCCTACAATGCAGTCCTATGGAAAACTAATTACAGCCTATGATTGATTAGCTTGTAGAACCACTTTAAGCAGCAATAACTTGGAGTAACTGTTTCCTGTATGACTTTATCAGTCTCTCACATAGAGTACTGTGCAAAAGTCTTGAGCCAAACCTCATTTCGCTGTAGTTTGTTTCCAAGGAGCCAGACTGTGTCATTTTTAAAGTGGTCTTGAGCAATAGTTCTGCAGGCTTTCTAAAGGTTTTTCTGATTTTTCACTCATTTTCAGTCCAGTCCTTGTACCTGACCATTTTCAGAGGAATGTTTGTTTTGTTTGTTAATCCACTTAACACTTAAAACCTATGAATCAAGCATAAAAAAGGCACCTAACTCAAGGGATGAACCAATGTTGTGTCTACACATAACAGACAACTTAGCAAAGAACCAGTGATTGGTGCTATATAAATAAAATTGAATTGAATTGAATTTTTTATCATGGCTTCTCTGTGTTTGTCAGAAGTTTCAAGAAGAGCCTGGTTGCTCAAAATGTCACTATTATATCTGTTATTTCTTTATCTAGAAAGTATACATATGCAAAGTTTTTTTTCAGTTTCTTCCATGCTCAGAGCCAAAAATCCACGTGTTCATCAAGACTAAGGTCTTGACAAAAGAACAGATGATGATGAGGTACTTCTGAGTCACTCTGGATAACTAAAAGTTTAAAATGTTGATGTAAATGTCTGTCTTACTGTACGAAAACCCCTAGCCTGCCCCCACTGTCACCTCCCAGGCCAAAAACATGTGATGGATGGCCCACTGCTCTCATCAATCATCTCTGATTGGCCCTGATCTGCTCTGTGATTGGTTAATTAGCCTCATCTGTAACCATTATTGCACAGAGAGGCAGCTGCAGCAGAAAAAAGAAGTGGATAAGAAAAATAAACTAGGTGAAAAATGACACCCTCAAGGCTGTCCTGTCACCCTGCTGCCTTCAGACAATGCCAGGAATCAGACAGCTACTGCCACACAGGTGCAACCACACAGGAATTAGGACAGCAATGAAATGCCTTCCAACGACCAGAGTTTCACAAGTAATTATATTTTGAAAATAAATACTCAAAGAAGACAAGAGCAGCGAAGAGGGGTGTGTCATCGGGTCAGCCACATCTCATCTGGCAACAGTTTCTAGGCCAATACAGCAGAGAGAAGAGGAAAGCCAGCTCAAGTCAGGAGAAAAATAGGAGCTGCTTATTAGATGTCAGAGGGAAATATCTAGTAACTGGGTGGTAACTGCTCAGCAAGAGGGAGCGAGAGTTTGGTGGAGCACTGGTTTTGTGACGCGGCTCTTTGAGAGTACAAAGCACTAAATAATAAAAGGTTTAGAGGTGGGAGGGACATAAAGAATAAAACACAAGGTGGGAGAGGAAACAGAGAAAAAGACGAGAAAGTAAAGCAGGATGGAGCCCGAGGGGAGAGAAAAGGCCAAAACCACTAGGCCGACTCCCGCTCCCTCCCAGTCAGCCTGCTTCTCCACACAGGAAATGGCTCTCCAGCCAGAAGGGGAGGGAGATCAAGGGGGTGGTAGGGGCTCCAAACAGCTGTACCCACCATGGGCTTACTCAGGATGGCGACATAGGGTGAAAGGAGAGGGGGAGAGTAGAGAGGAGGGCAGTCCTGGCGAAAGGTGGCTGACTATTACATCTTTATCTTCTCAGATAGCGCAGTGTGACTGATTGCTGTGGGTTTGCTTTTCACTCTGGAAGACTCAGTCAGAAATTTGTTCTGCATCGCCAAATCCCAGAGAACCGCAATCAAAAAAAAGAAGGAAAAAAAAGGACCAGCTAAATGTTTCAAACACAGTCGCAAAAGTGAAAAAGACCAAAGCTTAACCTCTTTCATGAAAATTAGATCAGGAGGATTTAAATTATTTTATCTGCCGATTTCATACTGAAGCTCCCAACATCTATTTCTTAATACCATAATGATAATGAAGGGCTCCATTGAGAGTAGCTGAGCAGCTCTAGGTCTGCCTGTCTGCCTGCCTGGGATGGACACCCGATACCAGGCTGAGACGATGCCCAGCCAGCCGCACGCCTTCAGACGTCGTTAGAACAGACACACAGCACACCCCTCCTGCCACCCGCAATCCATCCACAGCCAATTACAAGCAATTTCCCTGTCCTGGGTGGGGTGAGGAGAGGGAAAGAGAGAGCGGGAGGAAAAGCAGTTGTCAGCCTAAAGCAGACACACATGGTTCTGTTTACAGGTTGCCAGTTGTTTGGCTTTACCATGGTAACATAGTGCTGATGCTGACAGGATGGATATTTCAAAGTAAAACTGGGGGAGGCAGACGGAGGGGGGCGTCGTGGTGACAGTCGCAGCCTTTGATGGTCTTCTGGGTGGGGTGAACTTTCAGCAGAAGAGATGGTTCACTTATGCATAATGTACAAACGTCCCACAAACACGCGTCTGTTTCACTTCTTTCAAATCCCCCCCACCCACCCAACCTCCTACCCCTCCCCTTCTTCTCCTCCACCTCAGTGCACCTCCAGCTTCTGTTTGGCTTCCCGAAATCCGCCTTTCCGAAACAGGAGAAGCACAGCGAGAAGGTGCCTGATTCACCAGAGCTGGAATGTCGGCAGTTCCCACAGGAAACCTGGAGCGTCTCATGCCAGGGTGCCCTGGACAGGCAAATGCACGCACGCACAAACATGGTTGCACGCATAGGCACTAAGCACAGAAATTTGCTCAGCGACAACCAGCATTTTTCTTGTGCAAGAATAATGGCTAGTCTTGTTTTATATCTAAGAGCTGAATGGGGCAGAGAAACAATTTAAATTTAGCTCAGCTATAATTCTTCATTAATGAACATATGGGTATAGATATCTGGTACTGTACGAATGTTTCTAATTCATCTTTTTTTCTAAGAAATCAAAGTTTTGGCATGCTACATGGCTGTTAATACTACAGTATGCACAAGCACCAGCAACTGGGCTCAATCACAAGTGAAACACCAGCAAAATAAACATTTTTAATTTTAATCTCGATGACCTTCCAACACAGTTTCCAATGACTTGAACTCATAATTTATCAAAAGTTTCCACCCAGTCAGTTATACTGACTTTTCTCTTACTTTTGTGGCATCCAAGTGACTGCAAGGTGACTGAGCAGTTCATGTTTACGCACAACTGTGGAGCTGGTACATACAGATTTTAGATGTTTCTAACAGGTATGAACTTCAGGTGTGTCATCTTACATTTGTAGGACTTACTTCCAAAAATTCTTATACTATATGGCTTGATCAAGTGACCCTGAACCCTCCCTTAGTTAAGGCTCTTTTCCACAGTGTGTCTTTTGTCATGTCTCCCTCCCCTCACCCCCAACCAGTCGTGGCAGATGGCTGCCCCTCCCTGAGCCTGGCTCTGCTGGAGGTTTCTTCCTGTGAAAAGGGAGTTTTTCCTTCCCACTGTTGCCAAGTGGTTGCTCATAGGGGGTCATCTGATTGTTGGGGTTTTCTTTGAATTATTGTAGGGTCTTTACAATATAAAGCACCTTGAGGCAACTATTGTTGTGATTTAGCACTATATCAATAAAATTGAACTGAATTATATATACACCATCCTTTGTTTCATCCACTTTTTTAAAACTAAGCTTTACCATTCCCAAATCAAGTCAGACTCCCTTTACAGGAGCCAAAAATTATTTTGTACGCTTTCGTTAGATATGACTGATGAGCAGTCTTCCCATAATCATGCAGTGACTAAAGCTTCGCTGACGCCACCGAGGCCTCTCTGTCCCGCCTTAACAGCGTGAACCACCGCCACACCACTCTGCTCTGACGCCGTGACCCCCACACTTCGCTCTCCTGTTAAACTGAGGTTCCCCGCTGTAACCTCCTTACCTCCACGCCCATCTCAAAGAGCACCCCCCACTACCTCGGCCACCATCACCTCCTAATAATAACACAGTACGCTGCAAGAGGTCTGCTGTCAGACATGGCAACCCGTCGAGTCTTTCATCTCAACAGCCACACACACGTGCTTCGACCCTAACCTATCACACACTTTGACACACGAAAGGAATGTGTGCTTCCTCACAACACACACGTACTGGTGGGGGGACCAAAAAATAAAAAAGAACATACATACACTTTCAGAACTCGTCTGCTTCTAGATGTGGGGACCCCACTGTTTGTTTCACCTCCCCACCCCTCCTTCTCTGCTTGCTGCTGGCACCATTACATTAACACAAACACAGTATTTCTGTCATCGTCCCCAGGACATGGTGTTCCCTTAATATCTCTCTTTCTTGTGCAGGCGTTCAGGGAATGGCAACGAGGGCCTGAAGGGATCTGGGACATGGGTGAGTTGTGGGAAACCAGAGTGCATTCTGTGGCCTCACAGCATGCGGCACTCTCCCTCTCCTCGCGCTGCCCTTCTCTTTCTCTATCTCGGTTTCTCTTTTGGCAGAGAATCATAGGAGGATTCATGCAGATCGCATATTGAGGCCTCGAATGAGCTGGGAAAACATGCCCTGTTAATGCTATGTGCACATTTGAACCCTGTTCAACTCTGAAGCAGTGGAGATAGTGTGTGTGTGTATTCCTCTGAGCTTGTGTGTGGTAATGGCTGTGTTTGTTTTACCTCCACGTAGTCTTTGGCATGGCCCCAGTCCCTTTTGGAGTCCAGGTTACCCAGGCTGAAGCTTTCCAGTTGGCCAAGGTGAATCTTTGCCACAGAACGGCTGATCTTACGTGTCACAAAGTTTGAACCTAAAACACACACATTAATAATGCTTAGTTAGCATCTTTTGAATTCAATTACGCTTTGTGAAAGATATAAATGTAACAGCGGTTCAGTTTGGCCTAACACACACAAAACTGGAAGAAACAGAAAAAAAAATGGAGCAGATAAGTGAAGTCAGGGCCTCCTTTTTGAAAATAGAATTTAGAGATCCTAAGCAAACTTCTTCAAAACAGTCGACCCCACACACACAAAAGCACACACACCGACAGCCTTCCAAACCTCCACTTCTCTTCCAAACCCCTTATAGCCAAAACAAAAAAAGTCAAAAAATAACCCAGAGTCAAATCAGTTCTTTACCAACTCACATGACAGCCATTAGAGCTTTTCAGAATCCTCCTTTGATTTTCCTCTCTAATTCACTGTTTTGGTGTCAAATCTGGGCTGGAATCCAAGACAAATCAGACACACACACACAAAAAAAGCAACAGGGAAGTTCCACAGAAATTCACAATCAAACAGGACCACCCTGGCTCTACTGGTGCAGTGTCCAGTAAAGAAACACCACACTGACAGCTGATTCATATGCCAGATCACCTGGCGATGCTCCTCATCTGAGCTGACACACGTGGCGATATGATCTGTGGCAAAACAAATGAGCTTCTAATGACTGTTTCTGTGCGGCTAGAAGGGTTAGAAACACTTTTGGGTGTTCTGGCGGCACACTGTGGACCGGTGTCGTGTTCTATGCTCACGCTGTGGGGAAAAAGATGCTGCTGGGAGCCAGCCCTCCAACCCAAATACAGTATTATATCAATGGAAATCAACACTAAATATTAGGGTGTCGTGTCTAATAATGCCACCATCTTAGCTGAAGCAGCACATTAGCGCTTGAGGAGTTCCACTCTGGCTAGCTGGTTCTGTCTAATGTTTAAAATGGAAGATATGTGGAATCTGTGAAAACATAATTTCAAAGAAAAGCATGAAACTTGCATCAAAGTGTTGGCTATTTTTAGCTCATTCAACATTTCTGCTGTACATAAATCTCCCACAACCCTGGTGGACCTCTCGGAGCCCTCTTAAAAGCCCCTCCATGCTGTTTTTGAACTCATCATGCTTAAGATGAATGTTGCCTTTTAGGTCAGCGCCCGTCCCGGCTGTAATAGCACAGCTCTGTCTCGACACTGTATCACTGTTCCCCTGACATGGAGCAGAGCCTCCATTTAGACACAGGAAAATCCCATGAACCCAATCATGCGAACGCACCAAATTTGTAGTAATTATTTCATAGGAAAGCGACAGCCCTGGGCAGGCTGAGCAGAAACAGACCAGGGAAGGTTAGACACGCTTATTTAAGAAAATACAGCATACTTGTGTGCTGGTAGCAGGTCACATGCCCCCCCCGTGTCAGTGCTGCTTAGCCGCCATGTTGAGCTGGAGTTGAATAAAGTTTAAATGAGGCTTTGTACATTCACTCAACTTCCTCTGGATCACACTACAAACCTGAGATCAGCTCTAAAAGACACCTATTGTTCTCAACTCTATGAATCAATATTATTGACACGTTGATTTTGAAATAGCGTGTGTCCACAAAGCATGCATAAACTTTCAGTGGAAACCCCCTTCCATGTCAGACCTGTCCTGTCTTTGCATGATCATCTCTTCTGGCCTCAGGGGTTATACTCAAAGCTGGCAGGTCATCTGTTCTGGCAGATACCGCCGCTCTTGCTAACTGTAGTCATATTAACCAACAATTATTCATCTGCCACTGACACATTCATGATTGTCAGCTTTGCTCTCATCCATATCAGCCAGACAGGCTCTTATCCCATCACTGCCACGTGGATGTATTAACCACAAAGCCCCATACACAATGTCGCTGTATGAGTTGCATTGTGTGGTTACACGATCCACACTCTTTGATTAATTTTAGAGACTGGTGCTACTGCTTTGATTTGAAATGATCTCTGTCCACGAATGTAAAAAAGTGCTATAGAAAACTGTATTTTTGCTTTATTTGATGATAGAGCAATAGAGCAGAGCAGAGAAGAGAGACTGTAGCTAAATTGTATGCATCTTGTCAATATAGTGAAATGAACACCTGAGTGCTGTTTTCAACCAGGTAAATGTTATGATAAATTCTTCTCCTTTGTATTCCTCTGAGCCTGCAATTTATTCACAAATTTTGGGAAATACATTTTGCACCAGCTGGGATTTTGAAATGTTGATCAGGTAAATCACAAAATCTTAATCGGTCGCTCTGGGAAATTATGATGACCAATTATTACCACTATATCAAAAGATCAAACCAGTGGCCTCCTGGTGTGCCTGTGATTTTGTGTCAACTATATGTTATTATCATATTTTTAATGTATTGTATCAGTACTTTGTACACATTTGTTCTCCCTTAAAAAGTCCTTTAAGAGATCTGTTTGCACAGTGGCCAGATAAGATGGATAATGAGATTGAGACACATCAATTGCCCTGATTAGAGACGACAAGGTTAATATGGAGGACAGTTGATCGCATGCTGTCAATAAAACCACAAATAACAACCAGTGCCGCCAATCCACCATTTAAAGAAAAGCACTGAAAAAGCTTTGGGTTTCAGCTGGACTAGGCATGTCAACAGCCCTCAGCCCCAGTCATCTGTCAGAAGCTGCTAATGCTAACATGGTGCCACAAGCTAAAGAGGCCCTTCAAAACCAAACATCCCTTCTGAGAGAAACTTGGCCTACTTCAAAAGAGCTCTGGATCTGAACCAGAGGCAGCAAGACCATGTGCTGGATTAAGGGAAACTATCTAACAAGGCAATGGAGACAAGGTATGTAAGGTATGGTGGAGTGGTAACACTATTGCAGATGTAATGCTGGGTCAAGATGTTGACAGATGATATATGATAAATTTTCACAGATATAGATAGAGCACAGCTTTCAAAAGATAGTTAAATTTTCATTAGCTGAAGCCCTCTATATAGTGTATATTAGAATCTGGCAACAGGCAAGGCAATGTACTGTAATAAGAGCCCAGACTGGTAACTGCAATAAACTGGAAGGCAGGGATTTGATTTGATACAACATCCAAGGGAAACTCAAGTTTGCAGGTTAAACACAGGTTGTCAAAACTCTGCAGAGCCAAGTTGGCTCTTAAAAAGGTGGCAGAGATATACAGTATAGCACAGTACCCCAATCAGTAATAAAGTCTATTATTTCCCCCTGAGCACACCTGTAGTCTCCTTGTAAAGCTCACACCTCTGTTTGGAGTGGCTCTGCTCCCTGCGTTTTCTAATTGGTGCAGCGTGGAACAGAGCATGGACCTAATGGACCGGCCTGCCTGGCCATGGACAAAGCCTGCTCTGTTACTGGCCCGGGTGTTAATGTGTTTCCTTTACTGGCAGCAGCACTGCAGGGCAGCCAGGAGGAGGGGTAGAGGCAGGCAAGGGGGGAACTGGGGGGCTAACAGGAGGTTCTGAGCCCAAAAGGGGCAGTGGTGGCCGTTTAACCTTAGACCGGCGGAAAGTCTAATAAAACCACGGGCCGTGAAAACTGAGCAGACAGCAAAACCCGAGCCAGAAACTGACTCTCTCTCTCTTTCTGTCTCATTCTCACTTAAGCGTTTTTCTTTTTTTTTTTCCATCATTCTTTTTCATTTTTTGGCCAGAGAAGCAACAGGAAAAACGTAACACACGGGCTTCACTGGCACAGCTGGGATCAAGTATGGGGAGGAAAAGGAGGAGGAGGCTGAGGAGAAATGTATGGAGATGTCTCCAATCCACAGCCAGGCCACGTGGGCCCAGACAGGATGGGGACAGGAGCTGTCAGCTGGGGGCTTGGTTCTGGGGAACTCAGGGAGCGGACTGTGGGTTTGAGGAAATTTTAGCTCACCCCAGGTTACTCAACAGATTCTGTTGTTATAATTGTGCTGCTAAAGAAAGGTGAATTGTGAAGTCTCACAGTGTGTGACGGTCCAGACCTTACACACCCAGACCTCAAAACGTCTGAGTCACGCTCATTTATAATTACTGTCTGTGAGCGTATTTATGAGCATTCACTGTTCGAACATCAACCGCAGTGTAATTTATTCAAATCTCTCTTCTGTAACATTTATTCTGAAGACACATTGTGTGGTTGTGGCACAGCAAAATGGTACATTAGCTTTGGAAAAACTGAAAAGCTGAGTAAACTCAAGTCCTGAATTAGGCCAAACATTTATCAAGTTGATCTTTAAATGTTATATTTTCACAGGTAAAACACCTACTTCCTTCCTAAGCCAAGTTTCCTCTTCCACCTTCAGACCTGGTGTATGTTTTCATCACCTTCAAAGGATATTCCAACATTACTCGTAGGATGTTATCAGGTTCTTTATTTTCATAATAAAAATATGGACTGGCTTAGTAACAGACTCTTTTATTGAACCATACTGTAAAAGAAGTACTGTGGATAGATCATATTTCTCTAAAGGTGACCTATAGTAGCGACTAGAGTAGCTTTGCATGAGTCATGGTCCAAAATAATCCTCATTCACCTGACTGGATCTTGCAGCTCTTGGGTTCATCCTGGTCTGTAAGATGCAGTCTTAGCTTCCTTCCCCCTCCCTTTAAGACAACTTTTTAAGATTAGGCTTAAAACTTTCATTTTTGATAAAGTTTATAGTTAGGGCTGGATCAGGTGACCCTGAACCCTTCCTTAGTTGCGCTGCAATAGGTCGAGGCTGCTGGGGGCTTCCCATGATGCACTGAGTGTTTCTTCTTCACTTACCTCTTTTCACTCAATGTGTTTATACACCACTTTGCATTTAATCATTAGTTATTATTAATCTCTGGCTCTTTTCCACAGTGTGTTATTTTGTCATGTCTCCCTCCCCTCACCCCCAACTGGTCATGGCAGATGGCTGCCCCTCCCTGAGACTGGTTCTGCCGGAGATTTCTTCCTGTTAAAAGGGAGTTTTTCCTTCCCACTGTAGCCAAGTGCTTGCTCATAGGGGATCATCTGATTGTTGGGGTTTTTCTGTATTATTGTAGGGTCTTTACCTTACAATATAAAGCGCCTTGAGGTGAGGCACCTTAGAGGTATCAGCTCTTATTGATATCATTAAGAGACAAGTGTACA
>VUQS01012453.1:3836-13929 GCA_015108495.1 Heterochromis multidens
AAAATCAGCTCCCCCTAGATTTTACGATGTGCACTTCACATTACTGTAACTCCTCAACCATGTTGGGCTAGAGAGAAAATTCAAATGGTTCCTGAAAGATGAGAATTATTTTGTAATTTTACAGCCAAAATTACAAAATAAATCCAGGCGGCCTGTATGATACTTGGGTGATAAAGGGTTAAGACAGACAATACCTCAATTTTAACAACTTCCACTAGACTGTAAGAAAGGTTTATAAAATGCATTTCTACAGACCTGGGCATTAATCCCTCCAAAATAAAACAAATGGAGGAAACTTAGGACTGTTGCTACAACCAAAACTAATACACAAACTGGTAGACAAAAGAGACTTTGACACCTTGCAGACACTGAGACAAATTATTTTACAATAATACATTTTACAGAAGAATGTAAAGGCACCAGCCAATGACCTGAAGCTTGGGAAAGTTTTTGTGGTGTAACAGAACAATAAGTCAAAGCACACGTTGAAAGATGAGAAAATTCCAGTTTTGGAAAGACCAAGTCAGTCCTGACCTTAGCCCAACTGAGATGCTGCGGCCTGTGATGGAGAGGGTTGTTAAAGACGATTCTGAGAAATATTGCTGGACTGAAACCATTTTGTAGGATGTATGATTTGTAACTTCCATAAGCAACTATAGGAAATGTCACAGCTGCTAAAAGAGGTTACTTTTTTGGGTCTGCACTGTATGGGATTACTCAGTGTGTTCAATGAAAATATAAAACCTACAACTGTTTATATGTTATTAGTTTAGCCACACTGTGTTTGTGTATAACTGTGACTTAGTAATTGATTACTGAGTAATCAATGAGAAATCCTGCTGATTTAGAAAAGCAATCCTTTTCTCCTCCAAGTGTGTACTGTATGGTGACTTACTGTGCCACAGGAGTTAGGCCCACCATGGAAGAGTGTGCAAGCCATTCTGACAACCTCTGCTTCCATCTTCCTTACGCCAGGAAAAATGTCTGGGTGGAGTGGATTGCTCCATGCAAAATCTCCATATACCTTTAAAAAAAAAAAAAAAAAAAAAAAGAAAAAAAAAAAAAAAAACCAAAAAAAAAACAAAAAAAAAAAAAAAAAAAAAAAAAAAAAAACCACCATCATTTGCTAAACAGCAACACTGATCTACCTTTATCCCTGAGTGCATACACCTGAATATTTTGAGGAAGCTCTAAGGAAGATTTTGAAAAACATATTGACCAAAAAACAAACAAAAAAAGCACATACACACAAACAAAATAAAAACTGTCTGCCTCCTAATTATTCCACCAGAACATGAAAACAAAACTCTTAACATAACCTCCCCCAGGAGCAGGTCAGGTGTGCAGGGTCAGATGGCATCATAAACTCTGGGTTTTTTTTTAACCTATTTATTCATGTCATCCAAGTACAACACAGCTTCATTGTTGGGTTACACAGCCACCTGTCACTATCTATGGCTGCAGTGGCTGGTCTGGCCAGAGATGACCCCTGCCAAGCCTAAGTACTAGGGGTTATTTTTCAGGGGAGCAAGGGCCCCCCTTTTGGTTTGTGAACTCCCATTGTTAAGCATTATCCTTTTGGTTTGTGAACTCCCAATGAGCATTATCGTCATCAACATCTTGGTGTTTTAAACCAGATGTGACAAGTGAGTGGCAAATGGGACACCTGGACGCTCATTAGCTCAACTGAGCTAATGGGGACCACAACAAACATTATGTTGTTAGTAAGTCGCATCATGTCAGTAAGCCACAGTCTCACGGTAGTTTGTGAAATAGTCTGGACACAATCAATTTTCATTGACATAAACAAGAATTTTCGTCAGACAAGGTGTCATATCTACCAATCTGCATCCATGTACATTGATAAGGGTTTTTCTGCTCTTCAAGGGCAAAAAGGTGCACATTTGGAGGCTGGTGGGGGTTAATAGTGATATTAATTATTATGGCACTCACCCAGTTCATTAGGACAGATTTTTACACTCATTAACAGGGTTTTTCCTGCATATTAACAACAGGGTACAGATTTTGTCCTTCCTCCAAAGGAACATCATCAGGATTGTAACAAAAATATTTTATGACCATATTTATTTAAAGAGAAGACATATTTTTGTTACCAAGTGGGCAGAAAGAACAGACAAATACAAAGACTTTTGTTAGGTAAGGTAACACAAACTGCCTTATCCACATGTGAACCTGAAAGGGTTACTTGCTTAGGTTTAGGCATCAAAAACTGTTAAAATACAAAAAATATCACTACTTGGGTTTCAATACACACTTCTCCCAGAATTTTAAAGCTCTGTTTTCTTGATTACCAGGGCAGTGTGTCCTCTTTGAGGACTCCCGACTACGGATGCATGGATCCAATATGTGAATCAGATACCGGTCCGATTCTGACCCAAAAAGCTCGATGCAGTATTGTTGAAAACATGCCAATTTATAGGCCGATCAATTCAATTCTGTTTTCTGTAGTTCTGTGTTCCTTTCACCACATGACAGCAGCAGTCAGCGGCAGAACAAATGGAACAACAAAGCGTCAGCGGCTGGGCCACATTTCAGGCCTGCTGCATGTACATTTGTATGTTTGCAAAAAAAATTTGAACTGCAAATTGTGGTCAAAGTGAGGTGACATGACCAAAAAAAAAAAACAAAAAAAAAAACCAGGCTTATCCCTCTCTCATTCATTTACCTGCTCTCATTATGTTTGGCCATAGAGACTTTTTAATCAACGTTGAATCATTGGTTCAGAGTAACACATATTTGGAAGATTGTATTACATTTATGGTAACGCAAGATGTTATCAACTCCATATTAACTCACTTCACCTGTTGTCAGCTCCGTGTGTGTGACTGTAAATGACAGCAGTATGCTGCAACCTAATGACTCCCACTCTAAACTGAAAAAGGACTATTTAATCAATAACTACTTTTTCATGATATTTTCACCTGAGGCCGGACTGCAGTAAAAATCAAATGTAGCTACTGAGACCATAAACTCACCAGTGAAATGTTTACTGAGGTCATAAATCAAGGAAGCTGATAGTTATTTCCTTGTACACTTATATATGACCAGACATCTTGCAGAAATGTCATCCTCTGCTGACCATTAGAAAAAATTCACGCTTTAGACCACAAAGCTATGTTCAAGTCTTATAAGTTGACACCCACCAGGTCCACAGACTGTGTAACAGATGGACATAGCTACCCTGACATCACCCACTAATTCTTTAAGTCCTATTATGAAGCTTCGAGATAACTGTTTTCACCATCGCCATTTTGGCATTTTGCAACCAGATGTGACGAGCAAGGGTTTGTGATGACCAGCAGAGGTTGTTGTCATTTTAAAAGATTCAGGCTTCACATTGTAGATGCAGAAGCTACATCCATCTTTTATATACAGTCTATGATCACCACTCTATACAAGAACAACCATGATGGTAAACCATAAACAAGAAGCCAGAATCATATTAACAGTTTCATTCATATGATTCAGGAAACCCATGCAGAAGTCAATACACAAAGATGTCAGACAGGAAACAACCAGCCAAAACAAAACACACATGAAGGCAAACACAGAGATTAAAACCTAACACTGAAACACAAACCCAGCACACACATATAAAGGTAACACGGCAAATATAAAATTACACCACACACACACACAGAGATAGCAATCTGATCTGGATGCCTGAGGCCTGTTTGCCTGTCGTTCCAGGAGTTTCATTCATCAGCTTTCAGCTCTCCGTCATGACTGAAACGCTCTGTCCTACCAGAGAGAGAGGAAGGAGGGACTGAGGGAGGAAACAGCAAAAACAAGACAAAGAGAGAGAGAGGCCGAAGCTGACTGGCTCACTTTGCTGTTTATCCCACTGCAGTGTGCAACGAAAAGCTAGCAATTCACAGCTCATGATAGCTATACACTACCACACACACACACACTATGCGTCACATATGGTTCTTACACACTTATATTCACTCACACACACAGACACACACACAAAGCATGACATCATCCACCTGTGAGCTGCAGACTGCAAGTTCAGGCTGTCGCCTGTGACGCCTGATTTCTTATAAAGCACCTGACACGCTGTCTTGTTTCACATTATTAGCGACATGTCACACAACCAGGAAGTAATAATAAAGCAGAACACAGAAACAGCAGGCATGGTGAGTAAATCAGAACAAAAGCCATGTACACAGAGACAACACCAGAGCAGGGGAAAAAATAATAAAATCCCATCTCTTGTGTTCCTTTGAATCAGACCACTCAGTGAGGCCCAGCAGAAGATTCATGAAGAGAAAAAAAAGAAAAGGTTTTATATCAATATAAAATGGCACAATCACACACATGGGAAGTGGCGGGTAAAGTGAGAAACGTACTGCCTGATAAGACATGCTGAGAGGCTACAATTGAGAGAAATCTTTATGGTGGATATGTTTTCCTGTGGCTGAGTTTTACTGGCCTATTTAAAAAAAAAACAAAAACACATTCATTTTTAAATATTAATATGATTTATTGTGTGCATCAATCTAGAACTTCTTTTGGCTCCTCCTTTATTCATAAGGGGCTGCCACAGCAGTTGGATCTGCATGTTTGCAGATTGACTTTTATTTTTTTTTCCACCAGGTGTCCTTCTGGACATAACCCTCTGAGGGATTTGTGTCTTGGTCTCAAACTGGGGACCTTTTGTGTATACGGCGAATGTGTTAACCACTACACCATGGAGGCACTATGCATGTTAATAATCTAAATTTCCAAAATAATAATGTTACTAAAGCTTTGAAATAAATCTAGTTGAGTACACCCCGTGCCCGCCCTTTAGACAAATCCCTGCATGCTGCAGGTATTGAGGTTAGTTTATGGTCACCACACTGGTTGTTGCATGCACCAACTGTGACGTCAATACAGCCCCATGGCCATTTTTACCACCACTTGAGGCCTGCCGGAATTGCTGCAGTCTTCTCCCAAACAATAGGTGTCTCTTTATCATTGTTTCTATAGGAAAACCATCAGTATATTTCTAGTCTTCTCCATAAAGTCTCAACTTTTTGAGCTGTTGCAGCATCTTTGACTTCCTGCACTAATTTGCCATTGAGATGGCGGTAAAGACTGACACAATTGACACAAACACACAAAACACACCGGCAGTTGTGACGTCACTTTTGGTACACACCACTGTTTGCTAGCGCCAATCCAGTACAATTTTATTTATAGAGCAAATTTTAAAAACTAGAGTTTGACAAAGTTTTGTACAAAGCACCAAAACACTACACGGCAAATCAAAAAAACAACAAACAAACAATATAAATAGGAGGTAAGAACACACCACTCTCATTCTCAATTAAAAGCCAAGGATTTAAAATGAGTTTTAAGGTGCGTTTTAAAAACGAGCAATGAGGGGGCCATCTTATCTGCATACATATAGCTTTTATTTTAACTTCTAAAGCTCTACTGTAGTTTTGCTTGTGTGAAAAACAAACAGTGGTGGATTGGAGCAGCTGAAGAGATCCCTCTTTTTCACATTCAAGAACAAGTGGTTTGATAAAGGACTCCTATTGGCTCTTTACCAGTAAAGGTTTTAATTGTAATTAAAGTAACCAACGCTGCTGTTGCGACTGCTAGAGAAACATTTTCTTTCACTCCACCTGAGCTTACATCTCAGTAACACCTCTTTTCACGTCGCTGTTTGTGTGTACACAGGCTCCAGCTTCACATTAGACTGTCACACCATCATTTTTACTGCTGTGGCATCATCAGTCTTTTATTGGAAAAAACAAAACAAAAAAAAAAAAACCTGGAGGCTACTTGGGCTGAATCTTGTAATGGCATTTATTCACTTGCATGCTCCTAAATAGTTTCTATTGTGGGTCTAAATTTGATTGAATTTGGTATTCAAATTTAGGAGGTACTGGGATCACATTTCTGATATCGCAATGCGTCTACCAGGCAGTAACTCTAGCCAAATATGATGCATCAGCCACACTAGCTATCCTCCATTTCACTGTTCTGAAAACTTTCCATAATGACTAATAAGTGGTTAAGCGTTAACTAAGAACAAATGTGTGAGTGAATGAGCCATTAGTTTGTTACCAGGTCAATGAGAGCAGAAAACAGACCAGATGGCTGTTGCTGTTTTAAGGCAGAGTTTAGGTGTGTTGGTTGGAGAGTTTATCTGATTTTACATTCTGAAATGAAGACACAACAAAGCAGATTACATAGTGACGCACTGTGGATATGAGCTGAGATTTCTTCCATGCATACCAATATAAGAAAAGGAATTCTTTCCCAGTTTAATCAGTCTGGAAACTCAAGTACCACAGAGCAGTATGAGCTATTGTCTTTTCAACTACAATTTCTGCAGTCTCTCTATGCCGAGGGTCAAGAAACACAAGCAGAAATGGAAATTATGGTTGTCAAGTGTCCATCTGATGTAACTTAACCAGATTATTTAGTTTATTTTATAACATGTAGGTATGTAGATCTCTTTAAATCTCTTACACATTTCTGTTTGTGTTGCATTGGTTTGTCCACATGTGGACATAATGAGATATTTAAATAGGTTAAAACTGTGTCGGATTTTCTTGGAAAAACAACCAAATGTGATGTTTTGCCAATTCTGACAGCACCGGTCCACAGTCAGCAAGACCAGTAAGAGAAATAAAAATGCAATAATGACCATTCTGGAAAACTTCTCATTATAAAAAGGCTTATTTCTAGAACAGAGGTTTTTCCAATTTCCACATCATCATATGAATAAAGCACTTTTTAAAGCAGAGCATTCACCACCAGCATTCCTGCAATGCTTCCACCCACCAGCAGAGCATTTCTGAGGGAAACACTGCATCCCTTTATCCTTCTATGTCCATTCTCTCTCTCTGTCCCTTTCCTCCCTCATTAGTGCCAGCTAAACAAACATCATGCTATTCTGTTTGGATTTTACTTTGCTCTTAGCCTCCAAAAACAGTGAAAACCATCAGCTGGCAGAGAGGCCAGCAGGCACAACAACCACTTACCCAGTCAGCAGGTCAACACATGACACCAGTTTGTTTCAACACAACACACACACGTTTAAAGAAAGTAGCAGTCACCTGATGGATAAACTTTTCCAGAATCACTCGCAGGAGTCACTCTGACTCTTAGCACGACTAAAAATAATCCCACCTTAGCATAGGACACCCAATATCGCCATTTAACTCTCATCTCCGAGGAGATCCAGGGTCTGCAAAAAACTGTATACTGACAAATCAATAACTGGAAGCTCTAATTTAGTCACTACCTTGGAAAACGGGCAAAGATATACCCAGACACCAAGCAGAAGTATTTAAAGAAAAATTTGACATTCTGAGTTTCCACATCAACTAAAACATGTACATATTTGTCTCATCAGAACAGCTCTGCAGCTCCCATACAAACAGAGGATTTTCCTTCATTAGCAAAATATGATGAAGTACTTTTACAAAAAGCAGCACCAAACATCCATCACTCCAGGAATCTTGGGCCAGTCAGGACACATTTCTCTCTCTCAGAGGCTTGATAAACAAGTTCCTGAACTCTCACTGCCAGTCAGAAAACAGAAGCAAAGTGGCTGTTTCACACATAAAAATCTCATACAGTTTAAACTGGGTCTGTTATTCTCTTCCTTATTTTCTGTCGTATATCCTGTTCCAATAGTGGATGCCCATATTAAACATGGCCAAAGTATCAAATAATGAAGTCAGTGTAGGTACAAGCAATCCCTGTGAGACAACAGTTCAGACTTCAGATTATTCTAAACCAGAGACATCATGAGAGCAATCAGTAAGACCACTCTAGATCAGCAAAGATGGTGGTAAAAGTTCTAGGGGGAAAGTTAAACTTTTAAGCCTTTATTAAAATCAGAGTTGACTGGTAATTCTATAAATTACATAAAAAAATTTTACATCCCAGTGGTAAAAGTCTAATTTACATAGCTGGAAGATAGAGGATTACTATTACTACTAGAGGGATTACTGCACAGGCAAAAGGTCCCTTTAGCTGATGGGGATCTTTCACTTTTGGTGTAAAGCATTATTTTTTAAAAATATTAGAGTAAAGGGATTTTGAAAATGTAGCAGGATTTAAAAAAAAAAAAAAGTAAATTAGATGATAAAAATCACATCATAAAGAGGTGGTCTCTAGGTTAAATGTTAACTGTCAATCTGATGATGAACACAGAGAAAACACTGACAGGTTACATTTAGCTGGTCAGCTAAGATTGCCTTTCTCTCCCTCTCTGTCATCTAGCTAATGCCGCTAGCCCAAGTTCACAGGAGGACTGCAGCTTTGAGATGAGTGATAGTGGTGGAGCTGCAGTGCTCGCACTGCCAGACCAGGTAAGAGGGAGGTTGGCTGCACCTTCCCTCATCTCTTGTGGAGGAAAAACGTGGTTTACATTCAACAGTTTCCTACAGACTATCTGACAACTTCCTGTTGGCACATGTTAAAGCGAATGATTCTGGTTCAGAATGTTAGAAATGAACACAGGATAACACAGAGAAACCTGAACAGCCTATCACTTATAAATAAAAACTGACTGGGACTTTGGACTTTAGGAACATGATGAATGACTTCTCCAAAGAACAGCAGGAGAAAGTCTGTGCTTTAATTCAGACATTTTTAACAGCAGTGTTATTTAGATTAAAGTGTGACTTTTTAAGATGCATATAATGAGCTGCACATGGCTGTGCACAACTGTGCTAATGTGCAAACGAACTGTGCTTATGAAAGGCACTTGCAGTGCATACTCTTTGTATGTGTGTACTCTTGGCTCTCTGTGATGCACACAGCGCTAGCTGTGAAAACAGAAGCCCCACCCACCTGCTGTTCAAATCTTCTGTTTCGCAAGGGACAGCCAATCAGAATCAGAATACTTTATTCATCCCAGAGGAAATTATGTGGTTACAGTTGCTCCAGGACAGTAAGAAAGTAATTAACAAGTTAAAAAAAACAATATTAATATATTACAAATTACAAAATATTACAAACAGCTCTAATAATACAATAACTCAATATATAAATATCCTAATATATTACAGAAAATTGAATATAGATAAAGTTGAATTGAGGTGCCCCTCTTATCACACTGCCTTTGTTATATTAAGGGTGTACAGTTGTTGTAATGTATACACAGGCAGGAATGATTTCCTGTGTGGTTCAGTGGTGCATTTGGGTAATCTCAGTCTCTCACTAAACGTGCTCCTGTGACTGGTCAGCACGTCACGGAGTGGGTGGGAGGTACTGTCCAGCATTGTCCTTAACTTGGACAATATCCGCCTCTCCGACACCACCTTTAGAGAGTCCTGCTCCATCCCCACAATGTTACTGGCCTGGCGGATCAGTTTTATTGAGTCTGTTGGCATTCGCTACCCTCAGCCTGCTGTCCCAGCATGTAACAGCATAGAGTATGGCACTGGTCACAACAGACTCATAGAAAATCCTGAGCATTGTCCAACAGATGTTAAAAGACCTCAGCCGCCTCAGAAAATAGAGATGGCTCTGGCCCTTCCTGTATATTGCAGTTGTGTTTTTAACCCAGTCCAGTTTATTGTCAGTGTGTTCTCCGAGGAATTTGTAGTCTTCCACTATGTCCACATCGACCCCGTGGATTGAAACAGGGGTCACTGGTTTTCTGGTCTTCCTAAAGTCCAAAATCATTTCCTTGGTCTTCGTCACGTTCAGCTGCAGATGATTCTGCTCGCACCACGTGACAAAGGAATCCACCACAGCTCGGTACTCCGTCTCATCACCCCCACTGATGTGGACGGTTTTGTCATTTTACAGCACAGCAGCTCACCATTCTGATGAGTTTCTAATGTCCACAGTTTAACTTTGGATGGAAGGATGTGTGTAAAAGGGATTTCAAAGGATTTCAGATCATCTACAACAGCCATCTATCCATTCTCTTCCACTTATCCAATTCAGGGTTGTGGGGGGGCTGGAGCCTATCCCAGCTGGCACAGGGCGAGAGGCAGGGTACACCCTGGACAGATCGCCAGTCTGTCGCAGGGCTAACACAGAGAGACAGACAGACAACCATGCACGCTCACATTCACACCTATGGGCAATTTAGAATCACCAA
>VUQS01012463.1:3719-14498 GCA_015108495.1 Heterochromis multidens
TTGGTGGGTTTGGGGGGGGGGGGGGGGGTTTTGGTGTTTTTTTTTTTTTTTTTTTTAAGTGTGGCAGATCTTTATGTTCCCAACATGATTTTTCTGTGAAGTTTCTTAGGAAGTCAGGGAATTTCTTGTTAATTTTCTTTCTCTTGTGGCTTTTGATAGTGTTTTTTATCCACATATGCTTAAGATTTTTACAAGCAATAATTTTATTGCATTTATAGCAGGTTGCTAAAGTCTGGGTCTTGAATTTTTCCTATGAGTAAACAAACTTTACTGCGAACAAACATCTGGCTCAGTGACTTTCAATGTCCTTCTTAAACTACCTGATGGACAAAGCACCCCATGATTCAGTAGCTTGTGGAACTGTCTTTAGCAGCAATAACTTGTAATAATTTTCTGTATGATTTTTATCAATTTCTCACATCATTGTGGAGAAATTTTGGCCCACTCACCTTTACAACTTTGCTTCATTTCATTGAAACTTTAGGGCATTCGTTTATGCACAGTTCTCTTAAGTGCACAGCATTTCAATCAGATCGAGGTCTGGACTTTGACTGGGCCATTCCAACACATTGATTCTTTTGTTCTTCAGACATTCTGTTTGCTGGTGTGCTTGGGATCACTGTCCTGTTGCATGCCAGACTTTCAACTAAGCTTTATGGACAAATGGCCTCACGTTAGACTCTAGCATTTTAATGTTGACATACAATACAGTTCCCTTTAAGCAACCAAAAGCACACAATGGAAAGAGAATTTATAACAAATCAAATCAAAGTAACAACACCAACTAAAATGTCTAAATGTGCTTTAAGCATTTCAGGTGACTTCTCACCTGCTTTCAGTCTTTACACTAACAATGGAGTGTCCACACATAAAATGATAAGGTCGTCATCTTCTTTGTCACTGACTGTTGGTTGCTAGCAGAGATTTCAGGCTCCAGTTGCCTAGGTGATCCTCTAATGTATTAACTGTATTAATTAGCTGAATATCATTGACTTGTGCTGGTGGCCACACTAGTCACTTCCTGTGTGAATACCCCTTCAAAGCACAACTGTTTTCAGAATGTACAGCACTTACTGATGTTTCATCTCAGTTGTCTCAAGAACTTGTGGTTTAACTGACATTTAAAGTGATGCCTTCACTGCTTTCAGTCTTTACAACTTAACTGACATTTCAACTGCTTTCAGCATCTACAGTCAACTGACTCTTCAACTGACACTTGGACTACTTTCAGCATGTAGAACACTTATTGATGTTTCCAGCTGATGTCTCAGTTGTCTCTGGTACTTATGGTTTAACTGATGTGTAAAATGACACCTCAGCTGCTTTCATCACTGACAGTTCAATCGAATCCTTAACTTCTTCTAGCATTTAAAATTAACCGATATCTTATATCATCAGTTACTTCTTGTTTAACCGTTCAAATGATACCTCAGCTGCTTTCAGCGGTTATAGTTCAACTGATGTTCAACTTCATCTTAGACTTCGTCTGCTTTTGTCAATTTCATTTAAGTAGAAACACACTGGTTTTAGTGATTACACCAAAAGAATATTTCACATCTCGGCCTTTGAGAGCTTCAGCTGACACTTTAACTTCTTTAACTAAATCATTCAGCTGATAATGATTGGATTTTACTCTGATTTCAGGCTTTACATCTGCAGTTTTCAGCATAAGCAAATACACATTTTCTAATATAAGCTAACTTGTCTGTAAATGTTCTTATGATTTCAGTGCATTATAAAAGTGGGAAGCCTATTTGAACTCATGACCTAATTTAACTTAAATACCAGGAACCTGCACAGTTGTGCTGGTTTTTAGATCCACATTAAAAGTGTAGTAACGGCAGGATTTGTGAGGGTTTTAGAATACTAACCAGGCCTCCTTTCCCTCCTTAATGCATCCCTATTTTCTCACATCCTAGAGAACCACTCTGCCCCTCCAGATGTCACCGGCTACACCAACAATACCGCCAACACCACAGCCACCGACGGCATCCAAGTGGAGAGAGCCCCAGGCGCTGGCACCGCAGCCCAGAGACAGACGCCCAAGTACGGCAACGCTGAGCTGATGGAGACCGGAGATGGTGAGTCAAGACTGGGAAACATGAAAAGTTGCTCATATTTTTCAAGGTGAAATTTCTCTGAACAGGTATTTGATATTTGATTATGTCACTATGTTTAGTGTTTTCTTTGAGGGAATGCATCACATTTTCTGTCTTAATGATTTAGTGGGGCTGGAGGACATCATCATCATCATCATCATCATCATCATGGATTTCACCAAGTTTTTATTTAAAATCCCAGCTGCTCCAGGAGAGCATTTGTTGTAGGCAAAGTGAGATGGTGCAAAAAAAGTTAAAGCCTAAAACATTTTTGTTACTTTGGGTTCATTTGAAGTTTTTAATGAAACCGTTGTATTGTATTTTTCAGCCTGTACCATATGTTTTATTTTTTTTTTTTAAATTACAGGCAGGTGTGTAATCTTGTAGTCTAAACAACAAAGAGTTTATCGTCATTCATGGTTGTGTAAACCAGTTCTTTGTAGTTCAGACATGGTAGGGATAAGATCTGGGTCAGATTCGTAATGCCTTTTAGCACTGCAAAAGATGAATCCACAGATTTCTGCAGAGACCTGAAAGATTACAGAGGATGGCAGTTTGCTGGTTCATAGTTCAATAATTCTTTCTCTGGAGGGATGTGAAGCTCCAGCAGACAGAGTTATCTGTCAGACAATACGGTCGATGCCACTGTGGGCCGAGATGCTGAATGCTGCTCACAGCAAAGCGGTTTGATAGATCAGATGCCAGAGTTTGCACATAGGGGCTTATCGGGATGTTTGGTTGAAAGAGACGTAACAGAGTAGAGAGGATTTCATTTGAAATAATACGTCTTTTAATTGTCCTGCTTACAGTCGGGCTGTGCGTCCCTTTGTTTTCAGAGATGAGCTTTAGTTGAAACAAGTTACATCACAAATAGTTTGTCTTGGGATTTTTGAGGATTTAAGATTTGATTTTAGAGGGGTTTCCTGTGGTAGTTTAAAAAAACATTTATTACATTTACTTTTGTAAGGATCTTTTCACCCTTTTACAAAGTGTTTAAAGCCATTTTCCTCTGATATACATAGAGTATATCCATCCATCCATTGTCTTAACCACGTGTGCATTTCAGGGTTGCTGAGCAGACTGGAGCCCAAAGCAGCTGTCTTTGGGCAAAAGGCAGGATACACTTGGACAGGTCACTAGTAACAGTATAAAACATGAGTTTTGCAGTGTGTGGTGTATCAATTTGATGCCCAGTTTGAATCAGTAAAATGTATTTAATTTTTGATCAAGCATCTAGAAGAACTAAATAGGATGAGAATAGAAACCTCTTTTATCATGCTTCATTTTTGTCTGCAGCATCTTGTCGGTCACTGTTGCAGCATTGATTTGTTGTTCACAATTTCATTCTTGCTCTCTCACCCGTTTTATGTTAAAATGTGGAGCATGTGTGGAGCATATGTGGGTGGATTAGAATTTGCACCGCGTAACATTAGGTGCATTTTATGCATGTATTTCAGGTTCAGCAATACATTTTTAAGAAATGTCTGGATATAAGAGAGAAGACTATGTATTTGAATAAAAGAAATGTGCTTCCTGGTGAGCTGCTGACGTCAGTCAGAGTTTGAGTTTTACATAAATGTACAGTAACATCCACCCACACACACATACATACACACACACAGACATCTGGTGTGAGTGTTGCAAGCTACACCTAACATCTGCAGTTCATACAGTACTGTGGCCTTTTGCAAGAATAAATACAATGAATTAAATTTTGGCTTTTGACTGGATAAATGCGAAACAGCCTAGCAGTGAAAAAAAGCTTCCTTTGTGTTCACTCGCTAAGTTTTCTTCCAGTTGCTTGAGAAAAGCCTGAAGAGAGAGAAAGCAAACAAAAACAGGATAATCACCCGAGGACTGGGGGGTGTGGAAACAAAACTACTAGAGTTTCATTGAGTAGCATCTTTTACCTTCACACACAGGATTTTACAGACTAAATAATAATCTTGACAGCATCACGTCTGTCTTTGGTTCACCCTGAAGCCCAAACCAAGTCTGCCAGTACATCTGTTTACATCCAGATTTCAGTGCTTAGACTTTCATTTTACTTTTCTGTCTTAAGGCTACACACTCTGTGGGTTTCAAAACAGCCTTAATGAAAGAACAATTTGAGCCCACACCTCATCTCATATGCCATTTTTGCATTTTGAGTGTCATTTTCTACAGCGGTTGTCTTGATTGCTCACTTGAGGGCACTTCAGTGTAGATTTAAAACTTGGGGATATTTTTCTACATCACAGATGAAACGGTGGGTTGCTCAGTGGAATCTGAAAGCGGTGACTACTTCACACGTGCACCTGTGAAAGCACAATTAGAAAGTCTAGGCTATGACTTGGATTAAAATGTGGGTTTTTGTGTGTATTTGTTTATGCTCCACAGGTGTTCCAGTCAGCAGCAGAGTTTCAGCCAAAATACAGCAACTCGTCAACACTCTGAAGAGACCCAAACGGCCGCCATTAAGAGAGTTTTTTGTTGATGACTTTGAAGAGCTTTTGGAGGGTAACAGCTTCTCTTTTTATTCTGAAAAATATTTGAAAAGATGTGTTTTTGTATATTTTTATTCACGTTGTGGTGAATCAACCATCATAACACACCAAACTCAGAAACAGGGATACACAACATGCAAAAAAAAGTTAAAGAAACAACTCAGCCAATAAAAGACAGACTCTGAGTGTATGCCACATTATCTCGGCTGCCCCATAGTGCCTAAACCACGCCTCATCCAGATTCAAAGGATATCAATTAAAATAAAACTCAGACTACACATCAACTAAAATTTTACCAAAGCTGGGTTTTGCCATTTAAGGCGGATTTCATCTTAAGATTTTATTTTTATAACTTTTTCTTTAAAAAAATGTATTTGCTGCTTTAAAAATAAATATGTGGCTTCAAGAAGTCCCAGTGAGAACTGAAGCCTTGGCTCTGAGTCTGTTCTACCCAAACAGCAACTTCATGGGCTGAAAAATTAAGCCAACACTGAAGTGCTAAATACCGCATTTACTTGAATGGCCACTTGGGCTGGCTACAAAAGCAAGGCAATCCCAATAGACTCCATATTAAAATGCCCAACCTTAAGGCAGAAATAAACATGTTTATACACTGGCACAAAAATAGCTTCGATTTTATAGCGTTCTTTTTTTATTAGGGCCGTGGCTGCTTTGACTGACTCAGCTAAGGCCTCTGTCATGCACACACACAGAGACTGGTCAGTGACCCGCTAGGGAAAACGGTGTATTCCCTGACCAGCTGACGAGTGGTTGCTGCCAGCCGCTGGGTGAAATTGATCTCAAAGAGGGTTCTACATCAAAAACCTCCGTGTGATTTCTTTGATCGCTAGCAGATTACAGTGGTTGTGTGTGGTTTGCATGGAAGACGTTGACTTGTCTGCAAACACTTGCCAACTGCTCGCGTAGCGTTAGTGAAACTTGAAAAAGTGCAATGCGAGCTGGAAATGGAGAACCTTCAAAGTGAAAGTTGTCCCCCATCACTGCAACAAACACTTTCCAAAAGGGAACATTTTACTTTCCATCACACTTTTCACAGTTTCACTAGCGACTGCCAGCAACCAGCGGAAAAAACACATTTTTCACTAGTGACCAGAGGTTGCCAGGGTGTCACCAACCAGTCTCTGGGCTCTGTGATTAGGGCCTAAATTGGGATACTGAGCTGGACCTCTCAACTCTAGTTATTATTTATATATTACTTCGAGCTAATTAGCACGTCTCTGGGTCTGTGTGATACACCCATACAGTTTATGCTATCCTGGCTTGCTAGCATTAGCTGATAACTTGGTACTCCACCCTCTCCTCCTGATATGGCGACATTTGGCTCCAGAAAAACAACATGGGTGCAGCCAAAATGCAAGTCTCAAAGCTTCAAAACAAATATGTAACATCACAGTGATTATGCCCATCTTTTATGTAAAGTCTTTCAGTCGTTCTTTCAGTGTTGACTTTAAGTTGAGTGGTGGTAAATACATATATTTTGCTTTAACTTCTGAAAAAAAATCTAAACAGACAAATCTCCAAACCTCATTCCCCAAAGTCTGCTCTGACAACGAGAGTCTAACTGATAAATATTTCCGTCTGTTTTCAGTATCAAACGCTGCAGAGCCAGAAGTTGATTCATAATTTAAGCATGAATAGCAAATGTTGGAAGACTCAGTTTGGTTCAGCATGTCGTTAAAATTTATTAGCAGGGCATTTTGCTTGATTAAAAGCTCGTTCCTGTGAACTTTCTGTGTCTTACAGCAGTTCTGACATGCAGTAAATGTTGTATTATTCTTCATACACACATTTTTACATGACAATTGAACAAAGTAAATTCATAAGAATAAAAACTTTATATTATGATATTCTACTGATATTCTGCTGACATTTTAATATCAACTTTGTCAGATTGTTCATGTAGAAGGTTTTCAATTACATCAGTTTTGATAATGTAAAAAATCTTGTCAATCTATTAAAAAAAGCATGAAAGCAAAGTTAAAGAGAGAAACAAGTGTCTTTTGATATTTTCTGTCCTGTTATCAACAAGTTGCAGATAAAAAAAAAAAAAGAAATTATTTTTAAGTTCTACAGTTATTCTACATTTTTCTTAACAATAATGTGAGAACCCCTTAAAGGACCAAAAAACCATCAATGCATTAATGTAGTGCATCAATGCATTAATGTAGTGCATTTGTGGTTTGATGGTCTGGTGAATATTCTGGACATGTTTGGCGTGACCACCTTTTGCCTTTTAAAACATTTGACAGTACTGGGCAGGAACGTTGGTCAAAGCTTCTTAGAAACAGTTCCTCCCTGGATTGAGGCTGTCTCATCTATCTTGTCCTGTAAATCCAGACTGACCTCATGATGTTGATCATCTGTAGCAGGACTTCCTTTATTCCTCCATCTAGCACTGGCTGTATACTTGGCTTTGTTGCCATGCTGCAACATGCTTTTGTGACCATATTTCCTCAACCTTATTTCCTAAAACAACTGGTCACTGTAATTTTAGCAAACATTTAAAAGAGAATTTTTCACATTTCCTTCTGTGGTGAGGAGTGTATGTTTGGTTTGAATGAATAAACCATATGGCTGATTGATGTGTTTCGAAGAGCTTTGAACAGCTCCAGCTCTGTCACAGAAGATACAGTACCATGAAAAAGTCTTTGCCCCCTTCTTGATTTCTTAGTTTTTTGCATATTTGTCACACTTGCATGTTTCAGATCATCAAACAAATTTTAATATTAGACAAAGATAACCTGAGTAAATACAAAATACATTTTTTTTAAATTTATGATTTCATTTATTAAGGAATAAAAGCTATCCAAACCTACCTGCCCTGTGTGAATAAGTAATTGCCTCGTAAACCTAATAACTGGTTGTGCCACCCTTGGCAGCGAGAACTGCAATCAAGCGTTTACGATAACTGGCAATGAGTCTTTTACATCGCTGTGGAGGAATTTTGGCTCACTTTGCTTTGCAGAATTATTTTAATTCAGCCACATTGAAGGGTTTTCCAGCATGAATGGCCTGTTTAAGGTCATGCCAAAATATCTCAAAGTCCAGACTTTGACTAGGCCTCTCCAAAACCTTCAGTTTGGGTTTTATTGAGCCTGTCAGAGGTGGACTTGCTGGTGTGTTTCAGATCATTGTCCTGCTGCATAACTCAAGTGTGGTTGAGCTTCAAGGCACAAACTGATGGATGGACTGATGGAGCAGAACTCATGGTCATCCAGGTCCTGAAGCAGCAAAGTAGCCTCAGACCATCACTTTACCACCACCATGTTTGACTGTTGGTATGATGTTCTTTTTATGAAATGCTGTGTTAGTTTGATACCAGATGTAACAGGACTCAAACCTTTGTGCTCTTTTTGGTCAGCTGTGGTTTTCTTCTTGGAACTCTCCAGTGGATTTGTAACCCTTTCCAGACTGAGAGATGTCGATGACTTTGTTTCCCAGCTGTTTCTTTAGATCGTGGCATGATGTGTTGCTTTTTGAGATCTTTCAGCCTACTTCACTTTAGACAGCTGCTATTTAAGTGATTTCTTGATTCATCAGGTCTGGCAGTAGTAATTCATGATTTAAAAAAGGGGGCAATTACTTTTTCACACAGAGCCAGGTAGGTTTGGATACCTTTTTCCCTTAATAAATAAAATCATCATTTTAAAAACTGTATTTTGAATTTACTCGGGTTATCTTTGTCTAATAATAAAATTTGTTTTACCGTTCTTGTTCTTTGACAGTGTTTCAAATTATATACAAATGTGAGTAAAATGGAATCAAAATTATTTTCTTTTTCTTCCTTCTGTTTTCTCCTGCCCACCTGCAGTCCAGCAGCCAGACCCTAACCAGCCCAAGGCTGAAGGGGCACAGATGGTGCCCATGCGGGGTGAGCAGCTGGGTGTGGTGACTAACTGGCCCCCCTCTCTGGAGGCAGCCCTTCAGAGGTGGGGCACCATCTCTCCAAAAGCCCCATGTCTCACCACCATGGATACCAATGGCAAGCCGCTCTACGTGCTCACATACGGTAGGTCTTGAAAGCCACATGTTGTCACTTTTTTGTCTGTTTTTGGGTTTTCTTGTGAAATGAGTTTGTTCATCTAACTTTGTATTTTTATTTATGTGTTTATTTATTTTTTAATGTAAACTCCCTCATCATTGATTGTCATCCCTAAGGTCAAATCTCAGGATGTGAGTGGCAGCTTAAGGAGAAAGTTTTTTTTCTATTTACACATGAATATGCACATTAGATACCTCACATGACCAGAAATAAATCGTCCTAGTCAACCAGTCTTCAATATACTGTCATAACACACTGATGGAACGGATAAAAAACATTTGTAATATATGCATAAAAGACAATTTTTTTTCTTTGAACTGCATCCTGTTTTCGGCACATATGGTGTCTTTCCCAAGCTGATTAAGTGAAGCACCAAACAATGTTTAACACCCGCTGTGTAAGCATAATTCCCCTAATGGCAGCCAGACAGGGTGCTAAGCACATTAGCAAAGTGTGAAAAAGATGCCTGAAAAGAAAACTGCTCTTCTATAGAAGGTGGAAATGTTTTTCATCCCGAAGGTCCAAACTTTCAGAAAACGTTTTAAGATTAGTTGTTTCCATTTGAATGTATCCTGTGTGACTATTAGCACAGCTTCTTGTAAAAATGTAGCTTCAAAACCTTCCTCTGGGTGTCCAGTAATGCTAGTTTGTATAGATGGAGTTGACTTTGGTGCCCTATCGTAAACATCGTTGGCCATGGACACAAATATTGCTATGTCATTTGCTTCAGCAGAAACAAGTAGTATTAGACCACAGCACATCATGCAGAAATCCTCCTTAGTCTTGAATCTGTCAGTATAATGTAAACATTAACTAAAACAAGTCTTTAGCAGCCATAAATGAGAGCGTGTCGCAAAGTAAACAGTAATATAACCTGATACCAAACATGTAACAGCCCTCTGGCCGCCAGCACTGCCATCGTCCCAGCTCCCTAAACATATTCACTGCAGCTGAATCACATCACGTCCTCCTCCCCGGCTCAGTGCCACAGTTTAAATCTACACCCAAATTGGAACAAGTTCTCTTGTTCTTCGCTTGAAGGCGACCGAGTTATTCATCTCCCAAACAGCAGCAGAGAAAACGACTTCAAGTCCGGAGGGTATAAAGAAATGTAGCTGCTGTGAACAGAGCTGCTTCTCTCAGGGTCCTCATGAATTTAGAGTCAAACCTCCCAGCTGTACAGCGGAGAGAATGAAATTACACTGAGAGGACTCCAGACACATCACACATACCCTGCATCACACAGGCATGCACCCAAATGAATTGGAAGAAGCACTCAGATCTTTTACTTAAAGCTACAGCATATCCTGGAATGACAATGAAGAGATTTCATAATAAGTAAAAACCTCTATCTTTATGTTAAAAATATACAGTATATTATTAATGATGAGTAGACTTGAGCATGCTAGTATAATTTTGTGCATTATCTCAAATCAAAGGCCTGGGATCTTTTCCAGGCTTTCAGGTGTTCCTCACATTTTTCATCATCCAGTCACGTCTGGCTGTGAGAGTTTTATTATCATTTTGTCACACAAGAGAAACAGAGCTCTGATTTAATGCCTTGTGGAAACCCTGCATCTAAAAACAATAGAAATGTAGACACTACAAAAGGAGAAAAGGAAGAGCAGGTAAAAAGGTCAAGATGTACCAGGAATGATGTGAACAAATGTTGAAACTGAGAAATTGTACACCTTCATCCACTAAATGAGCTCATTTAAAATTTGATGCCTGCTACAGGTCCCAAAAAAGTTGGCACGGGGGCAACAAATGGCTGAAAAAGCAAGAAAGTCCAAAAAGATTCTGCTGGAAGAACATCTAGCAACTAATTAAGTTAATTGATATCAGGTCTGTAACATGATTAGCTATAAAAGGGATGTCATAGAGAGGCAGAGTCTCTCAGAAGTAAAGATGGACAGAGGCTCTCCAATCTGTGAAAGAGTGCGTAAAAAGATTGTGGAATACTACAACATCAAATTGCAAAGGCTTTGCAACTCTCATCATCTACAGTGCACAACATCATCAAAAGATTCAGAGAAACTGGAGATATCTCTGTGTGTAAGGGACAAGGCCGAAGACCTTTATTGGATGCCTGTGGTCTTCAGGCCCTCAGACGACACTGCATCACTCATCA
>VUQS01012468.1:12212-25772 GCA_015108495.1 Heterochromis multidens
GTTGTGTGGTCCAGGTTTTTTTTTTTTTTTTGGGGGGGGAAAAGGGGGGGTTTTTTTTTTTTTTTTTTTTTTTTTTTTTAAATTTAAAAACCTACAACAACCCTGTATGGATCTTTTGTGCATAAACTAGGAAACAAGGTTTCAGTTCTGTTGCAGTACTTTGACTACTTGAATCACATTTAGCCACACAGTTGTAAAGACCATGCTTCCCAGGACTAGGGCACTTAAATTACATTGTATAACAGCGGAAAATCCATGACAATAAAGTTGACAAAGTTCATCGCCTGAGAATAAAACAAAAACTCTTAATCAGCCATTACACATCTGCTACAACAAGCAGGGAAGTGCTAACAAAAACATTATATTCTATGTTAATAGGATATAAAGTGATCTTATTGTTTTTTTTAAAATGCAAAAGACTTGGTGCTGATACACATACCTCAAACTAACTAAGGTAACCAAGGTAATATAATCTCAACATAGCCCTTTTATTTTTGTCTAGATGTAATAGGTCTATACTGCCTAAATGTATTGATTACCAACCATAATTATTATTAAATATGTTCTGTAGGACTGGATGGGGACTCTGGTATATATTCAAACCATGGATATATTAGGAATGTCAATACAAAACTTAAGTTGCCTTTGTGTCCAGAGTCACTGCCACAGCAAGGAGGTTCTGGTCTGAACTGATCTGAAGCAGGTTTGAGTTTGCATGTCCTCCCTGGCAACAGATGTGAACCAAAGAAGTGGAGATTGTTGCTTACTCAGAAATCATAATATACCATAATGGTCAATGTGACAAAACAACCACCATGGTGGTTCCAATCAGAGTCACAGATATTTATAACTTACACCGTTTAAGTGTGGTCAGAAGACGCATTACAGTTGAGGCTGTCACAAAAATACAAGTTATCTTGTGAGTTCCGAGGATCCTACACTTCAATGGAAATGAAGACATTCTGTCAGGGTGTGGCTGATAAGGGGGTAATCCTGTGAACTTATCCACCACCTTGTCCCCACCTCAAGTTCTTATAGAGGACAGGTGGCTAATGTGAGCTCTAATCCATTACAGGACAAAGGGAGCATAGTAGACGGATGAATTATTAAACTTACCGTATACAAGTATAAGGTACAAAATGTACAAAATAGTCAAGTGTTTTTAAACTTGGCTAAGCATGTACACACATTTATTTGGGCCCCTTAGCACATCTGCTTTTTACAGTGGACAGTTAAAAGCAGGATCATGCCTGATGTGAAGAAAAATCAGCACTATCACTAACCAAAGCCACATAATCCCAAAGAATGAAATCCACATAACTAAGAATTTAATCCCATTCATATACAGCACTCTCAGATTAAAGAAGAAAAAAAAAAAACTGGATGACAATCCTCATTTACCCCCCCCAAATCCCAGGCCAATAGGATAATTATTCAGGTTTTAAACACATGGTCATTATCTTGTGGTGCTCCTCACTCACAGCTACTGACAAGCTCCACTGTGTACAAACTCAGTCTCAGAGACTACTGCAATTAATGCTTTTAGAAAGGCCTGTCATATATGACTTGTTTCATCACATACACATCAATAAAATACTGGAGAAATCCATGTAGGTTTTGCTATTGCCACCAGGGCCAAAGAAAAGAGTGTGCCAATATAGTGTGGGTCACATCCAGGTCACGTGAGCTGATTAACAATAACCAGAACAATGCTTTATGCTTGGTTTGATAACTGGATGCTTTTGGATGTGCATACAGGTTGCTCTCAAAACAAAAGCACTACAGATAAAAACTTAAGCATTCACTGTCTAGTGTTATGCATAAACTTCATCTTTTATCTGTAGTGGATTACAATTGGTCTGGCCAAAAGCCTGGAAAACCGGACCACTTCATACAAAAACAAATAGTCCCATAAATCTCTGCCCAATTTAAATTCCATTGAATCAGGTGTCAGGTGTGATGTGATTATTATGAAGACAGATCAGAATTGGAAGTTTTTGATCTAAATGAATTTTGTGCTAAAATGAATCTAATTGTGACTAAGAAATTAAGTGCCTTTGCAAATATGCGTAATTTGAAACAAACAAAATGTGGCTGGTCTAAATGGCACATAAACACAGAACAGATAAGGTTTTGGAAATAAATTGAATAAATGTCACTGTCACAAGAACAAAATATACGAATACGAATAACTTTATTGATCCCAGAGGGAAATTCATTGAAGGAACAACTCAAACTCTAAAGAAACTATTACCTTTTTTTTTTTAAAATTTGTAATCTTTTCAGTCACATTTGTAAGCAGCTATGAGGATTGAGAAGAAATGTCCCATTTCCCTAAGGTGTGGTTACAGATGGTTCAAACAGACATTAAATTTAATATCAAAATCTGTAAATAAAACCTGTATTTCTTATTCAGCATTTAAAGATGGAATGTAATTTCCAGGTCCCCTGATATTCAGGTTCACAGTCAAGATGTACAACACCCCTTCCCCACCATGTTGTCCTGTATCTGAGGTGCACATACTGGATTAATCTGACCAGGAATGCTACGAGCCTGAAAACGTTTTTAATGCAAATACATTCTGCACGATTTTTAGGATGAGGATAATCAAAGAGATCTAGCTTGCCAAGCCTGAACCCATCCGATGCTCGGCAGCTGCCTCTCTCTGTCTGAGAAAAAGCGGTGATGAAAAAGGCTTTGAACGCCATCTTGTTCATTGCAGCTGCTTGGGCCCTGAATACAGGAACCCATTCATTCGAGGAGGCGGAGGGAGGGGGCACACTGGCAAAATGAATTCATCTTTGTGAACCATTAAATACGACTAGCTCTCTTAAGAAACACCACCAATTTCCAGAAAACAGTTAAAGATCGTGTAAGTGCAGTAATGGATTTTTCTGATGCAGGATCTGAACACTGCTGGCCTCCAAGTTCGTATAAGCGCCAGGCTTCACACAGCTTGTCTCGGTGCTGTCGGAGGCGCTCAGCGCGGCTTCCTGCGACAGCACGTCCAGCCTCGCTGCTAAACCATCTTACGAAACATTTCCCGCTAAATACAACTATTCCAATTCATTTCTTCTAATGTTAACTCCCTACGACAGTGTGCCGACTGGGATACGCTGCTTCACCATTGCGGAAGCATGCCCGTTTTCCGGGCTAGAGCTCGAAATACTATGGAGCGGCGCGGCCCGACTGGGCATGGTTACTGTAGCTGCTAACAACTTGCCCTGCAACGGACCCGTGATCGAGATAAACAGATTGTCGAAATCCAATTAGACAATCTCGTTTTCACATCGTTAAAAGAAGAAGTTTCAAATTAATCTAACTGTGTGTTCACAAACTGACGCTGGTTTAACACTCATGAAACTAAAATGGCTATGGCTATGGCCACAACCAGATCCACAACCGTGCCTGCCCTTTTCCTCGCGATCTCACAGCTGCCCTACCGCTTGGTAATCGATGCAAATTCACATTACTTTAGCGCACTGTGCATTATAAGGAAGGACCAGCCTGAAGAACTGGGTGGCTGACAGCAGATTAAACGTGGGGATTGTTAACATATCTGTGCCATACAGTTGCCATCATCTACGACGGTTTAGTTTCGATTCACACATATCAATGCTATTGGTTCAACTAGCCCGTTTTAACACGGCTCGGCAAATAAATGTGTTAAAGTGGGAGTTTTGGGGCATTACGTAAATAACCGTAAACGTTGCCGCTTAAATACAACCGATGTGCATAAAAAATATAAACCACCACCACCACCACCGTTCAAATTAATTAGGGACACAGTCATGTTGTCCTGGCTGCCATATTCGTTAATACACACACCCAGATGATCCATACCAGGCTGTGGCCACTGCTGGCTAACTTGTATGGACTGGCTACGGAATAGTGGGGGTGGTAGTGATTCTGTTGGTGAAGTGGCCATTTTTAGACTCCCTTCGTTGTCAGTTTCATGATGCTGTAAATTTGCAACATGAGTGGTGGTAAATGTAAACTCTGCTCACGTCCCTTTCAGTTGTGCAAGTTTAAGAAGTAGTATTGTGTTTCGTCTTAAACAGCTGGCCAAGGGTTCGTCAACAATAAACTGATAGTAGCAAGTGTGCCACCAATTAGCCTATCAGGTAATCCCAGGCTATCTATAGAGCAAATGTGTGAAAAAAAAAAAACATGCCCCCCCTTAGAGCTCCAAAATGCTGGTAATAATTGGGATAATTTCACATCCTGATTGCTGGGGTAAATTGGCTACTTAAGCAAAGCTGAAGCAGGTTAACGCAGGTAGCTAATTTCTTAAGACACCCGGACGTTGGAGAGGGGTGCTGGCTAGCCTACCGAGCTGTCACAACTCACCCTGCTAATTAAGGTTAGCACTGGCCATTAACTCCCACCTCGCCGGACAAAGCCATTAGATTATATATAGATATATAGATAAAGATATATATTACTTTGGTTAACGAAGTGCGTTAAGTTTCTCTAACAGTGACCCCCCACCCACCGTCTTGGCAGCAACGTCTAGCTAGCTACAGCTAACTCTAACTGAGGAGCCACTCAACCCATTTAACCCTTTTCGTTCACCGTCCCTGCTCGCCAGGCTAGCGAACTGCAGACTTACTGTATTTCCTGAAGCGCATTTTCAAATATCAATACATTTCCTTACCCGCTTTCAGTCGAGGGTATCCGTTGTTTATATCACATTGACTGGAAAGAGCAAAATCTTGTCTCTCCTCTCTCCGCCCAGGCGCTCAGATTTAGCTTATTTAGCCACCGAGGAGCGGCACTCCCCGAACCCAGTTTTTGACCCGCCGAGGGGGGAGACACACCGGCACAGAGGCGCAGAGACAAGGCGGTGTTCACCCAGACAAGGCGTGTCAGAGTCCCGGTTTAGCGTTCCTTCGTTTCAACGCAAATTCCAACTCAAAGCAAAAAAAAAATCCCTTCTCGTCTTTCCCACCGTCGTCGTCCCTCTTTTTTTCTTCCTTCACGCCAGGATCTCAGTCGCTTCTTCCTCCGGCCATCAAACAGCAGAGATGGGCGCGGTAACCCTGCATTCAGGTCTGGGAAACCCCACGTTACGGCAGCGTCACAACGCAAGGCGGAGGGGTCGGCGACCACTTCAACAGATCAGGAAATGCTGCCATCTTTGGTATCAACCAACACACCTAGAGCAGAATTTACCTGCCAAAACGCAGCTTTTAATTCTAAAACATGAGACTTAATATAAACTGTGATCAGAGAATGAGCATTTTCGAAGCCAAAGCGAGATTGCGGTTGCCAAGAGGTACATGGAAAAATTGTGGACCGACCATAGACTGTACATAAGAGAAACGAAAGTATTTTGGCAAAAGTAAAAAATTTCAATGTCAGAAAAAATACACATGTATTTTGCGTGAATTTGAAATAATCCCCTAACACTACAGCTGCAAAGCAAAGGGAAAGTTAGCTAAAAGAAAGGACAAATGGTTGAAAGATTAATGAGGCTTCAGGTGATAGCTATAAATGATGTAAATAATGTTGCAGTAATTGGCCAAAGAATGATGGTTGAAGTTTATATGATTATATATAGCTTTCACAACAAGTGATATGTTGTTGAAATAGAAAAAAAGTATAGCCTGATGGATATAAAATGGCTAAAAGACCTGTTACACTGACTGGTATTAATACAAATGAAAACTTAAGCCAATGAAACATTAACAGCAATACAGCAGTGCTTATCTGACAGGGCTGTGGAGGTAACAACCACACATGGTTATACCAGAGGATCTGAAACTTTGGAATACAAACTTGTACAGATTTTTAGTTCCTTTATATTGAAAATTGACCACAAATTAATGAATACATTGTAGCAATAACTTTAATGACTATTGTACCCACAGACATTTTACCAATGCTATCTTGTTATACACAAAGAGCATTATAAAATTTCAAATAAATGTGCCCCTGGCATCTTATTAAACTGGATGCATGTCCAAAAGTATCTGGTGTTTGTGATATGAAAATGTTATCAAATTCCAGGGAAATCTGACTCTCCTGGCAGTAAAGCAGCTGCTGTTTCAAGCAACCAACACGCTTTCATTTGCAATCCAAAACAGGCCAATGTTATGTTTGTTTTCCTCTCGGCATGCGTGACTAAGTACAAGCCACGATTTTATTACACCTACATGTGATATTTATACATTTTTAACATGTGAATTTGACCCTGTATTTTTCTTTTTTTTTTGTTGCAAAAACTAAATATCAATATCAAGTAATAACTTCTCTTCTGCTGATCTATTAGTAATGTCTCATGGTTAGTGTAAGCTGCTCCTGGAAAAATCTTGTTGACAAATTATATTCTCTGGGTACTAACTTCACCACAGTTATATAAAGTGAAATCACTGGGGTTTTACTTCCTGTACTCAGTGCTTACAGGTGGACCGTCACTGCAGCACAGAGATGACTTGATCGTTATCACCAGTAGTCTAGGTAGAGTGCTCAGAGGAGGGGTTAATGCTCGGTGGGTTAAGGCGTTACTTGGAGACATGGAACACTCTGTCGTCCTCCGAGACAACAAAGTGTGCATGGGCTCGGTCCGACAGGGGAAGACAACAGCTACAGCTACCTGGCTTATAAGAGGAATGCTCCCTAGAGAGAGCTACTCTCTCTGTTTGTGCCAGATCTGTTTAGTGTTATCTTTTTAAAAGCACATTTTACACTCAGGTTAAATAAAATGTGAGTTGGGCAACTGTCAGCATGTATCACATTCATTCAGAAATACTGATGTATGCTTTGGCATAAAAACATAATCATTTGGGTGAATGCAGTGATGGGGTTAGAAATGTTGTAAGAGTAGTTGTGTCATTTAAAACTACCTGTAAAGATGCTCCTTTTTTAATAATCTGAAGTTCCACGAGTTTGTGTATTTGTTTCCTTCTCACTTCTGTAAACCCTAAACCTGTCGGGGGGAAACAGGCCTGCTGTTCTGTATGCACACTTTCTGCTGTGAACTAGTCAGCTCTGTAAGCACACATTAGTAAACCTACAAGATATTTACCCAAATTAACTGCGCAGTATTATATGGAGGTGTGTGCATGTGCATGTCTGAAAGGGGATTTAAAACCCATCAATACCTGTTCCTTAAAGTTCATAGGTATATACAAGGGCGATATTGATATTGTTATTTTATCTTATAGCTATGGATTTGATACCTTTGTTTAGGTTTCTTTTTATGTACTAAAAAGCAGTGGCAGTTAGCACTATCTATCAGGTAGTGTTCAAGGTGTGGGTTTCCACTGGGACTCATCCACCCAAGTTAATGCAGCTGAGATTTAGTTGCCCCTGGATACACCCCTGCCTGAGTCTGCATACATGTGTTGTGAAGCTTCTTTAGTAGAGCTTCAGAGCACCCAGGGGAGAAAGCTTATTGTCTGTATTCAGCCTTTTGATGAGGTGAACAGTCCAAAGCTTGATGTGCTTTCTGTGTCAAAGTAAATTCTAATTTAGTTAGGATAAACAGGACACGTTAAACTGTGCTGATAAGTGTGATGATTGACAAATAACAGACATCATTTAGTGTATTATGATGACATAAATTAGCCTATAAAGCCCATAAGAAACACTTATTAAGATGGTTACAAATAACTTCTATGGTGCTTTAATGCAGTATAAATTGTAATTAAGGACACAGCAGTCTGTCCTGCTTCTGGTCTGATTTAAAACAAAAAGTCACATTCACTAACAGACAAAGAGAGAGACACATGAGCTCCACACATCAGCAGCGGAGGGACTGTAAGTAGCACTATCCCACAGTATTAACAAGAGATCATAGCAGAAATCAGATTAGAAAAAGAGGCAAAATGACAACACAAATATTGCCTAATACGATCTCATGCATTTCATAAAACGGGTGACATTACATGAGGCTAAGCTTATAATGACCTTGCTTTTTATAGGCAGGTTGGGGTACAGTAATCTGATTTAGCATAATCTCTTACAATCTCTGATAAATGCTTACAGCATGTGTCTCTGAGAGAGGGCAAATCCTATTGGTCCACTGTGAGGCATTACTGACATCTGCTGTTCACATACAAAGGGCCTGCACTTCACACTGTACAACATACTTTGTAGTTTTTCAAATGAGAGTTTGACTTAACTGTAACAGAGGGACTGACTGATGTAAGTGCTGATTATTCGTACTGCATTGATAACACTTAGTATGTATGAGAAACCACCTTTTGAGCAGAGCCTGTTTACTTGTGTCTCAAGCATCGATTTTGAAATCCCAAGGATACATACAGCAGGCATTTGTATTATTCATAGCATGTACTGCTCATATATATTTCACAAATCAAGTATGTGAAGTGTAAAGTGGAGAAAATGGTTTCTGGGTTTTGTGCGATCTACCAGGCTGGCTGCAGGACAAACCAGGCACCTACATAGACAGCATTTAAGAATAAAACAAACAGCAAGCAAATCACAGCTAGAACATCTACACTAGTGTTATTATTTGTGTACTCAGGCACAGCATCCACCACCAACCTAAAAGCCACATATTGCTATCAGGATGGATAATTAGTTAGCTAGCTACAAGTACTGGATGGGCTGCTGGTGGATAAATGGTTAAAACAAATGACTTAAACAGTGACAATTTAACTGTATGAAGACGTTATTGTCATAGAAGAGCTGGTGGGAGCTGGCGCCCTGCAGTAAATCAAATGTGTAATCTGATTCTCTGTGACTGACCAGCAGCCCTGATAAAGCAGATGCAAAATTAGTTTACTTGCTCCTCCTCTTCCAGAAAATGGCCCTGCAACATAATTATCATTAAGTTAAAAGTTGGTCTAGGATTCAGGTTTTATTCAGCCCACCTTCTTTTTCTCATGACATGTTTTAAATGTTGCTCCTCAAAATGCACGAAACCTATTATTAGATACTATTAGATATTTTCATATTTGATAATCTGTTTCCCCCGCGACCCTGAATTGGATAAGCGGAAGAGAATGGATGGATGGATGGATAATCTGTTTCATTTATAAATGTTCTGTATCCATTATGCAGCATTTACCTTTTAATTCCTATGGAAGCAGTAAGAGTGTACTTAGTTTTTCACAGGACTTCACAGAGTCCTGTGTTTTGTCTTTCATGTGTATTAATCCCCTTTCCCCAGTATGCTCCTTGTGTGACCTCAGTGTGAACTCTGCCTCCTTTCACTGCACTGATGTAATGCCAGCAGTGCTACAGTATATACTACACATCTGCTGGCTTACATCAGCTGACACACCCTTGATCATGTTTGTTGTAACGCAGCTGCTTACTTGGTGTTACATACACCCCCTGGTGGTAAAAATCACTTCTACACTCAAGTGCTTCACTAAATAGTGAAAAGCCCTTTAGAGCTAATTTCAAGCTGAGTTGTTGATGTTTTAATGCAATCACAAACCCTACAAGATTTCTATGTACAGAGTCTTTCCTTGCCATAATTATAGCTATAACAGAGGTAAAGCAGTAAAGAATAGTATTTTTTTGAAGTTTTCACTATGCCAAAATTTTAATACAAACTAGTTTGGATACAATATATCTTTGCAACATTTTATACACTATTACTCATGTGGCCACTGCTACAATTCCTTGTTTTCCATTTGTTTGCTTTCATATTATATTAGGGAGAATTTCTGTTGTACCTATCGAATGCAAAGCTACACGAGGCTATAACGTGTAATGTTTGGTATTCTACATCCAAGAAAATATACACATAACAGAAACAGCAAAAATAAGTCGACAAAATGTTGTTGCCTTGTATAAATATCACACTCTTTAATATATACTGTACATTGGGAACGTTCATGTTTACATTAATGTAGAATATTAAGTAAATATAATTAAAGTTTTTCAAAACAATGTTTTCCTCTTCATGGTTTAGTCTGAGTAGGACTCAGTTTTGTCCCTTTTTTGACTGTTAGTCATCAAATGTGGTGGACCATTAGTAAAAAAGAGAACCTTAAATTCTGGTACGGATAGATGGGATAACATCTTTTGAAAATGAAAATGTAATTTTAAAACATGCATTATGGTAAAAAAAAACCCTGTAATGATATTTACACATACACAGTAGCAATGATGAGATGCTTATTGAAGCATTACCTACATTCCTTCAGTTCATTGAGGTTTGCAGGGATTCATTTATGCACAGCTCTCTTATTGTCCCGCCACAACATTTCATTCAAGTTGGGGTCTGGACTTTGGGTCATTACCGCACCTTGATTCTTTTCTTTTTCAGTCATTCTGTTGTAGTTTTGCTGCTGTGCTCGGGATCATTGTCCTGTTGCATGATCCAGTTTCAGTCAAGCTTCAGCTGTCAGACAGATGGCCTCACATTTGACTCTAGAATACTTTGGTATACAGAGAAGTTCATGACTGAAAGGCACCCAGGTCCATAAGTATTGTGGTTTGTTCAGATGCAGTTTTGCAGAGCTAAGCTGTGCTGTCATGTTCTTTTTAGAGAGAAGAGGTTTTCTCCTGGCAACCCTTCCAAACAAGCCATACTTGTTCAGTCTTTTTCTAATTGTTCTGTCACAAACATTTAACATGCTAACTGAGGCCTGTATGCTTTCCACTTGTGAATAATCTTTCTCACTGTGGAATGATGGACTTCTCCTCCCAGAATGATGGGCAGCAACAATTGTTTCTCTAACATCATTGCTGATGTCTTTCCTCCTTGGCATTATGTTAACACACACCTGAATGCTGCAGACCAGCCAACTGCCAAAACATCTGCTTTTATAGAGGTGCTCACACTTGCTGATTATTTATCAGTTAATCAAGTGCCTTTGATTAGCAGCATCTGACTGCTACTTACCCTCTTAATTCCTATGGAAGCAGTAAGGGTGTACTTAGTTTTTCCCACACTGCTTCTGCATTTTGGCTTCATTTTTGTTAAATAAATAATGACAAATTTTAAGACCTGCTAAGGACTAGATGATTTTTCTTATGTTTTGATATGTAAAACCTTAGAACTGAAAGAGGGCGTACTTTCTTTTTCATGTCTTTATTTCGTTAGACTTTCCATTTTGCATGGTATATAAGATTTTTAACCCAAAACTGGAGAATGGCATTTTTATTTTCTGTTTGGTTCGGTTTGGGTTTGGAAATTGCACGAATCTAGTCAATATTGGTTCATAAAAGTCCTCTACAACCACTCCAACACAAAATGAAATGGCTCAAATCAATGCTCAGACAAAAACTTTAACAATTAAAGAGTCTATTTATTTGTTAATGTTGGATCTGCACACATACAGAATATGATGTGTATTTGCAGTTAGTCGGAGTATATGTGAGCAGATTTCCCGCTGGCCAGCATCCAAGTCCTTTAGAGGTCAATCTGCAGTCATGGAGACCAAAGCCATGAGGGTGACTCTGTAAACATTCATCTCATCGCCCTTTATAGTGAGAGGCACGCACATCTGCACCACCTCATAGGGCTGAAACACACATGTTCTCAGTCAGTGCAATGTGCATGTATATACAAGTGAAGTTCATTTTTCACACAGGAAAAGGTTTCAAACCTAATATTGCTGGAAGTCTTAAATAACAATGACATTTACTAATGCTGCAATCAATATACAAGCTATTTTTTTTGCACATTTTGAAATTCATTTTTCATAACTATGCTTTGACCTTTAATGAACTATTCAGCTACTTATTAAGCTCCTTGAACGTGAGCTTTTATTATTTTTTTACAACCACAGATAAAAATCAACACTTCCTTACCTTGTATCCAGTGTGTGGTGTCCATGTGATTGTGATGGTGCGTCTTTGGCCTTGGTCCACATTGCCTTTGCTGGGCTCCACATTAAAGCCCTGCTGCTGCAGAGTTGCTACGTTATCCCAGAAAAACTCACCACCCTGGTAAAAACAGAGAAGAGATACTTTGTTTAAAGACACTAACGGCCTTTTTTCTCTTTAGATCACAAAAGTGAATGTTGTGTTAACGTGAAGTTAATCCCCGCTTTAAAGGTGAACACTTGATGAAACCTGTGGCAGCAGTCAGTTTTGTTTCTGAGCGGTTCAGGATGTTTGAACATCAACACATTACCTTCTTACTGGTCTGTGTGGAGCGGATGCAGCCCACTTGTAGCTCCCTGACTGCAGGTGTGATGGTACCTGAGCTGTACCTGGCCTTCAGGGTCACCAGCAAAGGAATGGTGGGGCTCTCCATCACCTCTGACTCTGCTACACAGAGAGGAGTTTTGAAGGCTTTAGCTCTTTAACTACAAGCCATATATCCTCTTACATCTCTTTAATGAGCAAACAGCCATCAGGGAGAATTAATTGACAAACTTTCATTTATGCCTTGGTTAACCATTATGGAATCAAGGCTGCCCATGTTAGCAGAATGGCTGCAGGGGTAAAACTGTTGGTCTGTCCCTCATTTAGGTCAATCACTTTGATGATTCCCTGACTTTTCATAAAGCAATTCCATCACCTCAAAAATTTAATTTGTCCAGTATTTTGATTTCAAACTAAAGGCATTCCCTTCAGTTTTAGCATTTACCTAAAAGCACCACTATAACCAAGTACAGGCTCAGAGTACAGGCTAGTGTGGCTGTCTCACTCGTCTTTGTAATTTTCAACAACTTTCAAGAATTCATTTGAGGACTGTTTCTGAACACATGCTATATATTTTTGGAATTTTTTATTGCAGGCTCTTCAAAACAAATTACATTTTTAAAAGTTCAAAATAGTTGCCCACATGGTTCTCTCTATAATACACTGATTGCCTGCATATACAGTGCCTTGAAAAAGTATTTGCCCCCTTTCTGATTTCTTAGTTTTTTGCATATTTGTCACACTTGAATATTTCAGATCATCAAACAAATTTTAATATTAAACAAAGATAACCTGAGTAAATACAAAACACAGTTTTTAAATGATGATTTCATTTATTAAGGGAAAAAAGCTATCTAAAATGTGATAACCACATTTTTTGGAAAGCTGAGTTCAATTTCATGAGTCACACCCAGGCCTGATTACTGCCAGACCTGCTGAATCAAGAAATCACTTAAACAGAACCACCTATCTGACAAAGTGAAGTAGGCTAAAAGATCTCAAAAAGCAACACATCATGTCACGATCTAAAGAAACAGCTGAGAAACAAAGTCACTGACATCTATCAGTCTGGAAAGGGTTATAAAGCCATTTTTAAGGCTTTAGGACTCCAGTGAACCACGGTGAGAGCCATTATCCACAAATGGAGAAAACTTGGCACAGTGGTGAACCTTCCCAGGAGCGGCCGGCCTACCAAAATTACTCCAAGAGTGCATCGATGACTCATCGGGGGTTACAAAAGAACCCAGAACAACATCTAAAGAACTGCAGGCCTCACTTGTCTCAGTTAAGGTCAGAGTTCATGATTCAACAATAAGAAAGAGACTGGGCAAAAATGGCATCCATGGGAGAGTTCCAAGGAGAAAACCACTGCTGACCAAAAAGAACACAAAGGCTCGTCTCACATTTGCCAAAAAAACATCTTGATGATCCCCAAGACTTTTGGGAAAATATTCTGTGGACTGACGAGACAAAAGCTG
>VUQS01012473.1:3499-13943 GCA_015108495.1 Heterochromis multidens
CAGTGTAGTATATTCTATACACTATCCGTGTACCATGTATTATCTTTTTTTATTTAAAAAAAAAAAAAAAATCTGAATTACTAAGCTACACTTGTTAATAAAACTTACATTTGAATGCGATAGAAAGAAAGAGAGAGGGAGGACGGGTTTTCTATCAGGCATATTAGAGGGCACCTGAGTCGAATAAGGAGGGTCCTTCAACAACCCGGAAGCCTAGCTCCCACATGTTTTTGTGTACGCTCGCCGGTTGCTAAGCGCAGTTATCACACTGTGCACTGTTATAGTCAACACTTGTGGTGCTTTGTGACTCTAAAACGAAATCTAACAGGATGAAAGTGGTTGCGTTAATAAGGTAATTGCAGCTTGCTGCTTTAACCATCACGTAGCTCTGTCACTGATGTTTTAGGCTTGCAGAGTAGTAAGTTACAGGTGGCTGTTGTAGCTATATGAGTTAATGCAAAGCAAAAAAATGTACCACCTATGTAAGTGTATGTAACGTGCAGTGGCTCTAACATGCTGTAAGGGTAGCGTACCGGCACCCACTGGCACAGCTACAGTTTTGTTTTTCATCCATGAACATTACTTCTGGTGCACCACACTCACACATTGCCAAACTTTGCACCCATGTTAATGTGTGTGTCAGCTTTGCCTGTGTGTCTGTTTATCACGTTGTGTTCCAGTGGGGGCAAAGACAGCTGCTACAACATGATGCAGTGTGTTGCTGCTGGGCACCGGATCGTAGCTCTGGCCAACCTGCGCCCTGCTCACACAGGTGAGCAAAAAGAGCTCCTGGGGTTTACCTGTAAACCCCACCGGGGCTGGCTGTGCTTATATGGGGCAGCCAGCTGCACTTCTGTTCCCAATAACTGTACATAAACTAAATATTTGATCACTTTTGAACTGCATGTTTGCATGCTATGCCAGCACACATACTTCATCTGTGTTTTTACACGTAAGATATTCAAATATTAGTGTTTAAAATAACCAGAGTCGTTTATGGAATGGGAAGTAGGCCAAATGTATATGAATAATTTTAAAAGTAAATGAATGATTAAATTAATTTTAAACTTTTAACCACAATATATTAGGAGAAGTTTGCGGCAGTGCCCTGTTCACGCCCATATGATGTGTTTGTTGTGTCTAATGCCAGCACATCAATATTACTGAATGCATCTCATAAATGCAAAAAATGTGAAGAGGGAAAAACATTTATCTAGTACAACACCAGTATTCTCTCTAGTATTAGGAATATATAAATTCTTCACAATAATAGGATTTAAATTTAGTGTAAGCTTGTTTAAAACTATGTCTCTTTCATTAACTCTCCCTCCTCCGTGTTTTACAGCTATGATTCCTTGTCCTTGACAGCCCACACTATATAGCATTATTGTCTAATATTTGGACACACTCCCTGTACTTTCGTACACTTTAATCCTGGCAGCAGATTAAGTGGAGGGATTCTTCACAAGATAACTTGCAAACATCTCCAGATGGGGCTCTGGAAGAGTATTCTCTGTTTTTAGTGATTGAAATATTGCAGTGGGTGCTCTGTGTGGTTCAGAGGTGCCCAAATCCTGCAGTGTGTTCACATAGATGGCTGCCCTCCCTAAATTTGATTCCGCTGAAGGTTTCTTCAAGTTAAAAGGGAGTTTTTCCTCCACACTGACACTGAGTGCTTTTCTCTCTATCTGGTATATATGTTAAGATCTTGGCCTAACTATGTTAAGTGGCCTGGCTTATTATGATTTTTTTTTTTTTCAGTTCAGTTCAGTTTTAGTCATACACTAGGCTATAGTGCCATTTCACACTTGTCTCAGGCTGCTTCACATTGTAGGGTAAAGACCTTACAAAAGTATGGAGAGAAAACCAACAATTCTCACTGAGTAAGTGCTTGAATACAATTTGGCATTGCTTATGATGCCTGCTCATCAGGAGTTGGATAAATTGCTGATTTCTAAGCAAAATATTAAATCTGTCCCAATGGCAGATTTTGTTACGAGAACAGACACTGTAACAGACTTGAGTATTACATAACCTATAGTACACGTCACTCTCTCACCTATGTGCATGTGTGAGGAGCCACATTTGTATATAGGTAGCAACACAGAGCAGAGGAGAGGAAAGACTAAAAAAAATCAGTCACTTTGAAACTGGGTTTTGAGCATTTCTAGTTTTTGCTTTTCAGACACTAGTCTCATGTGTCCCTACACAGTTTTTTATTCACACCTGGAAGCTGCCCAGTGCAAGCCTGACCCAGTTGCTCAGGATTATATTGGCTGCTGAGCAGCTCCTCTGGAGCAGTTAAGGTTTAAGGACCTTTTTGAAGTGCATATAAGTGGTGTTAATGAGGAAGGTGCAAGTGCTGCTCTTTCACTTCACCAATCCAAATTTACTGTGCCCATCTGGAAATTGGACCTTTGACCTCTCAGTCACTGGGGCAAGTTTTTAGGTCACCGCTACAAAAATGATGAAACTTGTGAAACATGAAACTTGAAGAAATCAAGTTTCCATTAAGTTTGTTTAGGCTTTTGTCATGGAAGTTTACACAGTAACAGGGGTTTATTGTAAATTATTTTAATTTCATTAAAACCTTTTTTCTTTAATGTGTGAATTTTCTGTTGAATGGTATCTTGAATATACAATACATTGTATTAATAAAAAAAGTCAGATAATTTTTAATAAAATATTTATTAATTGTAGAGCTAATTTCAAATGACCAGGTACATGTTTAATGCCATTTATTTCACAGAAAATTGCAACGTCATTTCACTGTGCATTTGAGTGAAATACACAGTAACATCTTTTGTCAGACATATGATTAAGGCTATCATCAGTCAAAGGTTGTAACTCAGTTTCCTTCATGTATTAGATGAGTTGGACAGCTACATGTACCAGACGGTGGGCCACCAGGCTATAGAGCTGTATGCCGATGCCATGGACTTACCTCTGTACAGACGCACCATCCAGGGATCTAGCCTGGACACCACCAGAAACTACAGAGAGACAGAGGGAGATGAGGTGGAGGACCTTTATCAGCTGCTGCACCTTGTGAAGGTAGGCATCTGTGCAAAAAGAGTTTATTACCCTAGATGTGCATTTTCAATCCATGTCCTCTGGCCAAGAGGCCTGAATACTTTAGAAGCCCATGACATTTTATTTCCACACACAAAAATATTGTTGAATTTTCTTGATTTATCTGTACAGTGCCACTGCTCGACAGTTTTGGTTGTAGTTTTGTGTTTTATAATCTACCAAATGTTTTCAGTGGATGACAGGTCTACAGTGCAGGCACCCAAAGTCTTTTACTGTGGAGCCATATTGTTGTAATACATGCTGATTATGTGGTTTGTTATTGTCTTGCTACAATAAGAAAGCTCTTTCCTAAAAAAGACTTCATCCTGATGATAACATATGTTGACCCAAAACCTGCACATGTCGCTGAATAGTAATGGTGCCTTCACAGATGTGCAAATTATCCATGCTGCATGCACTAAAGCACCCCATACTATAATACGTGCTGGCTTTTTAGCTGTATGCTGATAGCAACCTGGATGGTCTTGGTTTTTCTCTTCCATAATTCCCAAAAAGAAATTGAAGCTGAACTGTCTAGTCAGTTCTTAGCACCTGTTGTAAAGTGCAGCAAACTGCTGGGGAGATTAAAAAGCCTGTTTAGTGTGTTTAGCCTGTCTTATTTAGCATGTTTTAATTTTACTTTGAAAATAGAGTAAGTTTTCTTTTTATCTCAGTCTGGAAAAATAGTGTGGCTGTTGGATCACTTAATCAATTTTTTATGGGCAAAGTTGGAGAGAGGTGCCCTTGAACAATGGCTTCACAGGAAAAATTCCATTCTTTTTTTATCTCACTTGACAGAAGATCAGATGCAAAAATTAATCACCAAATTAATTTTTCATCAAATACCACTTTTGACAGGACACTGAGAAAATATTCATTTGATGGCAAATTATGTATGAGGCCTTGGTGGTCCACCTAGGTACAGGGTGGCTGACTGACAGGTTTGAGATAGCTGCATGTGTGTTTAGCACACTGCTGGCACTGCTTGCCTACCTGACCGCCTGCAGCCATGAGGATGCTACCTGGACACACACTTCAACAGGAGCAAAGGCTCTCCCTGCTGTCAGCACAAACATGGTGTGGGATTGATCCTGTGTAACACTTTATCCCCTCTGCAGCCCCACACAACCTCTTATTTTAGCTGGCAGCATCAACATTTAAGCACTTCTTGTGGGATGCTGAATGGGAGTTTGTTGTTGAAATGGAATTCCGCTTGATGTGGTGTATATGACAGAGGTAGGGTGGGTGTATGCATGGATCTTTGTGTAGGTATGTGTGGAGACATGTTCATCTGACTGCTTCAAGGCCCCACACCGCCTCAGTGGCAGGGGCCAGTCCGCCTGCCCCAAGGCATTTTCAACACTTCACCTGACTTCCTTTGCCATCTTCAGTATAAATCTTTTCACATGCAGCTACATGAGCAAGTTCTTGATTTTTGGGTTATTTTATGAGTACACCTACATCCACACAGTTCAGTTTTTGGCCTTTTGTGAGTCAAATAGTGGACAGCTCTGTGGTATATGATGCAATATGCCAACTCTGCCTGTGGTCAGAGCTCTAATTGCAAAGGGCTGCTAATTTCCTATTTCCAGGGTTTCTCTGGTCTGACCTCGCCAGTCAGACAGGCCATAGATCAGGGCAGTTTTACTCCCATGAGGTTCTCCCAGGCCAGCAGACCTCCACTGGTCACCCTGTGTACCCTTTACACCGTCATCAACAGACCTGGACCATAAACAACAGGCTTCCTCTCATGCACAAAGTGCATATACAATCTTTTTATCTCAAATTTCAAGTTACTGCTCTCTAAAGTTCATTTTTCAATGACTGATTTGTACCACACAAGTTCCACATTATGTAGTGTGTTGAAATACTAAATTATTTAACTCAGTGTATTTTTAAACTTACCAAACACTCTCATGTCATGTCAAATATCCTCTTAGAAAGTCATGTTGGTCACATTCCATCAAGTTCAATACATATTCCTAGATTTGTTTCTTTTTCTTTCTTTTTTTTCCTGAAAAAATAAGGTAAAAACAGACATATTTCTTTGACCATAAAGCTTCTAGTGTTGTTGATTAGTGAAGGAAATGATGGGCGGGGAGGGGGGGTGAGAGAAGGAAAGAAACACAGCTTTTGATAAATAGCTGTTAAATCACTATTGCTGGAAAAGAACAGTTTTAGCATGAAAAAAATGTGTTCTGTTTGGAAAGTGTGATATTTTGAAAGATTCTTTCTCACAGTTTGAATTAATTAGAAGTTACAAGATTATATTTGGCAAATGACACTTGAGCATAGATGAAAGATTTTTTTTCCTCAGATCCAAAGTTGATGAGTTTTAAGTGGATTCTCTTCACTTCCTCCTCCTCCTCCTCCTCTTGTGCAGTGCTGGTAACAGACTTGTAGCATGAGCCAACAGTGCCATCTATGGATCGTTCCCATTTGCTAACAAACCCAACATAATCTATACACACTGGCCTCCAAGAATGTTTGGAGCCATTCGAAAGATTCAAAGGAAGAGATCATATTCTTCAGAACCATTGTTGACAGGGGGGAAAAAGCCCAATTGTAATAGAAAAAAATGAGCTATCCATTCCCTGGCAGTAGTGATAATAGCAGAATGACAATGTGGCCCTATCCTTGGCCCCTTTGCTCTCATCGCTGGCTGTGTATAGCAGTGCTTCTTTGAAGTGTGTAACCTGATCAACATGCATGCAAGCCCATCCTGCTAGGTGCTGATCTTTGAACCTGCTCTTTGAGGGGGAGAAATAAGTTTCTGGTGGAGCACTTTTAGACATCTATAGCTTAAGAATGCATTTTCACAGAAAAGATGACATCTTTTTGTTCTCAGCAATGCTTTAAAACTATACTAGAATATAAAGATTACATAAAAGATAATTCTCTGTAAATGTAAAACATTTGTATTCATTGTTAAGAATTAAAATACAAACTTTTTCTTAATAAGTGTCCTTTTTTGTGGTGATTTTTGGAATTATATTTCATAGGTAGTGTGTCCATACTTCATTGTGTGGTTGCTCTGCTCCCCTCTGCTGTGATCCGCTCACATGTGTGATACAGATCAACAGTGTCAGTCACCCCTGGCTGTAAAGCCAGTTCCCCCAAAGGCCTGCAGAACCCCTCATATTAGTCATATCACATCCCTCAATTCCTTTATCCTTCTCTCTGTGCTCTGTGACCTGACACAGTGGCTCTTTATTCCCTGTGACCCAGCTTTTGTGTGTGTGTGTGTGTGTGTGTGTGTGTGTGTGTGTGTGTGTGTGTGTGTGTGTGTGTGGGCAGTAGGGTCTCATGACTATGTGTATGTTTCACTTCTTTGTCAGCACCCCTACTGTACTGCAAGAGTGGCTGGCACTGTGCATTTTTTTCTGATGTGAGACTGCACATCATCACGGAGCCAAACTATGAAGTGTAGTTACAGGTCGGTGTGGATTGAAATGTCAAGAAAAAAGTCTCCGAGGGCTGTCTGTAGATACTACATGGAGATGCGTTTGCTACCCACTGACAGTGTGTGTGTACACTGTGTTTCCTCAGGTTGTTGTGGTTGCTGAACAAACACCATCTGTATGTTTGTTCAGTAGTGTATTCAGCCAAGCATTGTAATCCCAGGAGTACTGCAGGCTCAGTTTGTTGAATGAAGCTCGAGTGTCAGGGCGAGACTGCCTCGATTGTTTGAGGTGTTTGATGGTATGAGTAGATTATAGAGAGATCAGCTGGTCAGTTGAGTCTTTCTACTGATCACACCGCACAAGTTGTGTGGCTACAAGACCATATAGTACCTTATTGTTATAACAGACCACTTTGCTCTCAGTCTGCTGGCTTACTTGTGGTTCCTAGGATATTTAAAAGTAGAATGGGAGGCAGAGCCTTCAGCTTTCAGGCCCCTCTTCTGTGGAACCAGCTCCCAGTTTGGATTCGGGAGACAGACACCCTCTCTACTTTTAAGATTAGGCTTAAAACTTTCCTTTTTGATAAAGCTTATAGTTAGGGCTGGATCAGGTGACCCTGAATCCTCCCTTAGTTATGCTGCAATAGGCTTAGGCTGCTGGGGGCTTCCCACGATATATTGAGCATTTCTTCTTCACTCATCTCTTTGCACTCTGTGTGTTTATACACTACTACTGCATTTAATCATTAGCAGTTATTAAAATCGGACTCTCTCTTCCACAGTGTGTTTGTGTCCTGTCTTCCTCCCCTCACCCCCAACCGGTCCAGGCAGATGGCTGCCCCTCTCTGAGCCTGGTTCTGCTGGAAGTTTCTTCCTGTTAAAAGGGAGTTTTTCCTTTCCACTGTCGCCAAGTGGTTGCTCATAGGGGGTCGTGTGATACAATATAAAGCAGCTTGAGGCAACTGTTGTTCTGAATTAGCGCTATATAAATAAAATTTAATTGAATTGAACTGATGAAATCATCCTTTATGATGAAGTTCATGCTTAGTAAATATAGTGGAATAAATACTAAAAACTTCCAGTTTGCAGCAAATCACTACAAATCCTTAAACTCCACCACTGCTATAAATGAATCTTCTGTTGATTTGCAGCATTAATGTGTCATTGCTTTTTATCAATAACAAGTTTGTACACACATGCTGAATCTTGCTTGTCTAACTGTTTGGCTTTGGACTGTTGGATCACAGATTCATTGACAAAAATAAGAGACAGCTATAAGCTATAATCCCTTGTGGTGTTGCTTGAAATATAATTGCAGTGGCACTCATATGAATGACTTTCTCAGGAAAATGTATTATTGGTGGTAAGTGTGAAATGACAGGATTGCAATGTAGACAGGAACTTGTTAGCTTCCCTGTGAGATATTCAAGGGATGAATTAAAACCACCCCACCTCTGTTTTTTCTGTTATTGACAGAAGCTTTCAAAGTGTCTCAACTGCAGCATCAATCTCTTCTTAAGATGCTGCGTTAGTATTTGTATTGCATGACTGTCACCTGGGAACGTTATCAAGTGATTGGAGTCATAAATCCCTCCGTAAAATACTGTCGTATTATCAAATCCAACTTCTGAAAGACATAAGGCAGTCCTCCTGCTAAGCCAAAAGTATTTGTTCTCCAGGGAGGGATTTTTGTCGTTTTTGTGTGTGCGTGGGTGGGTGTGTGGTTGGAGGGGTGTTGTGAGCAATACTACCGAACACTTTATCCCCACTGTCACACGTACAATCTGTTCAGGTTTTTTCCCCGCTGAACACAGCCTTTTCATTCTGTAGCCAAGTGGACAAATAAGCAGAGAATTGCTATCAGCAGTAGTAGTTTCTGGCTATTTTCAGAACTTCAATTCTTTGTACCATGACCTTGGCTATTGTTTTATTAGTTCATTGGTTTGTAATCTGTTATGCTGTCTTATTAGCGTTATCACCTCAGCTCATAAGCTAGTGGACAGCTGTCATTGGAGGCAAAGCGCTGCAGGTGAGAGGCAGAGCATCTGCTGGGAAATTGAACCTTAAAGGTTAACAGTGGATTGACTCAGGAAGCGAGGGGGTTTTGGCACAGACCTGTCAGTAGGGCTTCTTCCTCCTCCTCCCTCTTTCACACCATGAAAAGATGTTCCAGGGTCGTGTCCCACCTCAGTAACGGTCAGGCAGATCGAACCACTCCGGTCATTTTGTCTGAGGTGAAAACAAGCTTCCTGCCTCTGTGCTCATGTGCAGACAGACCTATTGAATCCAGATGCTTTGCTTAGGCCGGATTACTCCAGTGTAATTGTTTCAAACCAGTGATTTTCTTCTCTGATTAGTCACAGTGCTTTCAGCTCTTTTGTCTCTGTTCAGACTTATATCGCAGGCTTTGAGCTTCAGTCCCTGCAGAGAACTGTGCCTCCTCAAGCTCCGGGGTTTGTTCTAGCTTTGTGTGTCTTGTTACTGATCTTTGGGCAGCAGGTGTGTTTGCGAGCATCACAGTGATGCTCCCTGACAGCATTGTGGGATGTGTGATGGTGTTATGTAAGTGGGGAGCAGTGTAGGTAGAAGGGGATGCAGTTATGCACATGTTTAATGTAAAGGTTGAAAGAAATTATCTTTTTGGATTCACCATTAACACTTCCTGGTTTATTTATGGTTGTGCATTGACTGAGTTTAGGTTATTGGTTCTCAGCCAAATATGGTACATCCTCATGAAAGTGGAACATCTTGCAGCTAAATGCTAAAGCCTGACACTTACGTGTTTCTAGGAGTTGGTATAAATCAAATCAATCAGCTAAGATTGAGTATCGGAAACACAACCTGGTTGTAGAGGTGTAAAACTTTTTTCTAAGTAAGTAAAACAAAACAAAAGTTCTATAAATTGTATGAAAAAAGCCAAAAATGCAGAGCTAAAGGAGATGTCTGATAGCTAACAAGGCTATCAGATACCAGGAATTTGCCAATCCTAAATTTCCACACATCTCCCAGGGCGAAACACGAGTATCATCAAGTGTTGATATGATATTGCAGTTGGTTGTAACTGTAGCTTATAGTATTTCAGGGCAGTCTTTCTTAGCTTGATTGGTTAAAAAACACTTTCAGCATGAAACAAAAAATGATCTACCCCTGATGCGCCACTTGTGATGCTTAATGCATCTACTGCTGTTCATTATTGCTTATACACTTCTACTTCTTTCTTCTTTCTTTAGAGAAATCCCATACAACATGATTCTACATAGAGCACATACACACTCACATGTGTTCAACTGCTTGTTAACCCAAATATCAAATCTACCAGTCACATGGCAGCAACTCAGTGCATTTAGGCATGTAGACATGGTCAAGGCCTGCTGAAGTTCAAACTGAGCATCAGAATGGAGAAGAAAGGTGATTTTAAGTAACTTTGAATTTGGCATGGTTGTTGGTGCCAGACAGGCTGGTCTGAGTATTTCAGAAACTGTTGATCTACTAGGATTTTCCCACACAACCATCTCTAGGGTTTACAGAGAACAGTCTGAAAAAGTGAGAATATCCAGTGAGCGGCAGCCCTCAGGAGTAGATCTTTGTTGATGCCAGAGGTCAGGAGAATGGCCAGACTGCTTCGAGCTGATAGGAAAGCAACAGTAACTCAAATAAGCACTCGTTACAACCAGGGAAGAGCATCTCTGAACGCATAACACATCAAACCTTGAAGCAGATGGGCTACAGCAGCAGAAGACCACAGAGGGTGTCACTCTGTCAGTTAACAACAGGAAACTGAGGCTACACTTCGCTCGGACTCACCAAAAGTGGACAATAGAAGATACAGGGGTGGGGTCAGAATTTGGCGTAAATAAGATGAAAGCATGGATCCATCCTGCCTTGTATCAACAGTTCAGGGTGCTGCTGGTGGTGTAATGGTGTGGGGGGTATTTTCTTGGCACACTTTGGTTCCCTTAGTACTAACTG
>VUQS01012475.1:12772-25406 GCA_015108495.1 Heterochromis multidens
AGAGAAAAAAAAAATGAAAAAAAAAAAAAAAAAAAAAAAAAAAGAAGCATGTAATTAGTTCATGTTAGTAATTTATTTGACACATCACAATCAGTAATGCATCTATAAATTTAAATAAACGGTGGTATACATTTTACATGTTTAATTCTATTAACTGTTTAAAAATAAACCCAGAATATTAAAGAGAGAAATACTTACCAAACATGCTCCGACCAGCTGTGTGTAATGGTCACGCTTGTTTTTTTCTTCCAGTGAACTAGTCTCTAAATCTGTAAAAGTAAACAAACATAAAAACACAAACACAATAACAAATATATCACATTGGTTGATGACATAAAGCCATCATAATATTAAAACAAAAAGAAAGAAAATCAAAACCACATGTTACCTAGTATACTGAACACATCTGCTAAAATTGATGGCATGTCTTCTCGGAGTTCCTGAAAACAAACCAAAACAAAAATAAGACAAAATGTTTAGGCCTGGCAAAAACTATTGTTACAGGTACAAAGATGCCCAAATCACACATCTCCTGTCAGTAAGTAGCTTTTTTGTCTTTAGTATTTGAAAAACATCATATCTTTAAACAGACATATAATAAAGCAGAAATACTGAACCCATTATGTGCCAAAATAAAATGGTTGTGTGTGTGTGTGTGTGTGTGTGGCTTATGGAACTTGAAAAACAGAATAAAAGGTTTGGTTTTCTTTTTGTTATTATACGCACAATGGAGGTACTGCTATAGGTTTATCTGTTTTGTTTTTTTTTACCATGAGGTAAAAAAAAAACCCAAAAAACAAAGATTCAAGATTCAAAGATTTTTTTATTGCCAATTCTCTACATGCACAGGGACATACAGGAGAATTGAAATACTGTTCCTCTCTCACCTTACTGTAAGAAGAACTAGGAAGAATTAAGAGTTAAGAATATAAAGGACAAGGATAAAGGAAAATCTATAATAAAGTCAAACCTATGTACAATAGTGCAGTAGTGCGAAATATACATAAATAAATAAATGAATAAATAGAGCAGCTTGTGAGTTGTAACATGGATAGCAGTGCAAATGACCGACAGTAGGCAAAAACAACAAGCAAAAACCACATGTACCATCATGTCCCCAAGGACGCTGGTGACAAGATCCAACTTGAGGTTCCCCTGTACAACTTGCCAGCAGAGCTCGTATAAGGCAGTCTGTACGTCTGCAGGGGTAAACAGACAAAAACACAAGCCAAGTTTTATCTAATACTAAAATAAAACAAGTAACTGGGAAATACTTTATAATATAAACTGAAACAGAAACATATCAAAGATTAGTGTAACTGCTTCAGTCTCTGACAAAATGTGAAACATGCAAACTATGCTCATAATCCTTCCCTTTTTTTCCCTGTTGTTGAATAACGGCCAGGAAAGTGATTTTGCAGAACACAGTGTGACAGTAAAGTTAGAACTTTTTGGATATACAATCCCTTTATTTTATTTCTAGGTGAACAGTTCCATGTTTAAATTAAACATTGCTTATGAACTTCATTAAGACTGTGACCGATTTTACCCATTTTAATCTAACTTTGGTACATAATTTTAAACCTTTTGCATTCTTTTTGCAACTTACTAAAGTTCCCAAGGTGGACATGCATGAGTGTGAAGGGCAAGCTAAAATACTGTGACAGACACATACAAGAAGAGTATTAAAGAAAGGAGGGTCACTCAACTCACCTCTAATTTCACTTCCATGATCTGCTTTTTCTGTAAGGTCTTTGCAGAGTTGCACACTATGAAGTAAAGACAGAATTTTTTTTTTTTTTTGTTAGACTAGGGTACATAAACATGATGATGAAAAGCCTCATACAGCTCAATAAATGAAATAGCATCCATGAAAACAAATTAAAGTCAGTTTGTTCAGTGCCGACAATTACTACACAACAATATACTTGTAACATCTTGATTGCGTCCAGGTAAATCTTCTTCACTCCAAGTTATACTTTTGATTCACACCCCTTTATTTACGCCAACATGAACATCAGCTTAGGCTGATCCTAACGGAGCCCTCAAACAAATACAAAGCTACTATATCAAATGATCAATGTAGTAACTCAAGAAATATCGTGTTACCTACACTGTCACTGCAGTAACGAGTATATATGCCGAAACTGCTGTGACTCTCAGCTGTGTGTATGCATCAATATAACAATAGCACTGGCTTATATGTTTCCTGGATTGATTGCTGACTGGATCTTTGGGTGGGACAACATTTACCTTTTCTGATTTCTGGTTAGTATTCTTTGAGTACCATGTTTCTTGCTCTTATAATCACTATGACTAGTCCAATAGGTATGCCTTAGCCGATGGATCAAAAGACTTAACGGTTCTCCCAGTTGACAGCTTGACTGGTCTTAAAGACATAGTGATGACAAAGGCAGAATCAAGCACATTCTGCCATCCACAGCCTATTCATTAAAAAGTACAATTACACACACCAGAACACACTAGCTGCTTTCCTCTGTCACAATTCATTGCACTCCATCAGCTTAATGGTTAGAGATAACGGCTTGTCAGGTGCTAGACACACTGTGAAAAAAGAAGCGCAAATGCTACAAAAAGTCAGAGTTACAGCAAGGAGACACCTTGGACTGTCAAATGTGGCAAAGCTGCTATTCATATAATGAGGCTGACAAACCATTTTCACTACTTTAAGCTAAACCCTGGCCTCTCTGGGTCTGATTAATTACAGTTTCACTGGCACAACTGAATGTTATTAAAAACCTGTAAATCCAAATGTCCACAGTGTTTGATATGAATACATTATGTGATCTAAAAATATTGGTTAAGTAATAACAATGTGATATTTTGATTATCAACATGAAAACTCTCTTTTCATTTGCTGCCTGCCACAGAGATGTCACTACACCGACGGCAGCCCCCCCTGTGCTGCCAAATCACACTTGCACTGTAATGTATTCGGCTTTAGTACCGGGTAGTTTGTCTTGATGGGAAAACTTTAATAGTTAACCCTTAGTTGCAATTGTCTGGGACAATTTCCAGTTAAAGTGCTATCAGTTCTTGACACACGGTAGCAGAGCAAGAGTTTGAGTTGGTGCATCTCACTGCGGGCCTTTCTTAAATATGCAAGGCCTACAGCACCTAATCGTAGCTAGTGCTGTGGATGAGCCTATTGTGTCTCAGCTCGTACACGAAGGCAGCGCTCAGCATTAGTGCGTGAAATTGTTATTCACGCAACGCCTTTGTTGTTTTGTTTTTAAGATAGCAGCCGCCACACATTAAGATGCTGGGAGAGGCCTTTATAGTGCTGTTGAAATGACTGAGTTTGACTTGTAATGTTAGGGATAAAGTTGACTCTCACAGTCGAGATTCCATTAAACAGCACCAAGCGCACAGATGTGCACAGATGTATAACCTTGGCTATATCCCACTGTGTCTTAGCAAACCTTACCTAATGGTAGCCGCTAACTTACAACAGCATCCAGGTAAAAAAAATAATAAAAATAATAACGCCAGCTAACAAGGTTTAACGTTAGCTGTAGCTACGTTAACACTGACTAAAATCTCCATCTCCTGAAAAAAAAAAAGAAAAAAAAAATACAGTCAAATGAGACGTTTTATTAAACTGAATCTTTACGTGTCATCATTATTTCTCCAGGCTTCCCCGCCTAAATATTAAAGCACATAAAAAGGAATTCGACACCACAATTACCGCAGCTAACGTTACAGCTAACTCGCTATAACGTTAAGTCAGTATCCGTCGTTTTCCCTCCACATTATTATTTACTGTTAAGGTTTTAACAGACTGCCTTAAAGGGGCTTTTCTCGCCAACCGCCTCTCGGTTGTTTGCTGGAAGTTGACGGCTGCTAACTCCTTGAACTTTGGGAGTAAATTTACTCCAGTTTACTGGCTCGAAGCAACAGAAGAGTGTGCTATGTGGATGCTAGCTCGCTTAGCTTTAATAGCCATCGTGTTTACACATTACGGTGAGTCTATTAGGAGCGTAAGCTAGCCTGGAACCGTTAGCTCGCACGGTAATGCTACAAGTAATTGACATCTCCATTTCACACGTCAACCAAATTAACTTTATTCAGCACTGAGCTGGAACTACACGATGTGTACTTTTTTTTTTTTTTTCCTTCTGGCGATTGTGAGCCACTTTATCTTTTAGCTTCCTAGCTGAAGCTAGCACACCTAAAGACCGGCCTCATATTTGAACGTACGTCATTTTTTTGATAGTTTTTATTGGCAAACAACCGGTAAACAAATGCAAAATTTAACACTGCGTTGAAATTCAGATGCACTCACAACTCATGTTTTCCTGATTTTTCCCAGTTTTTGATCCATTCACCAGGAAGGATAAGTGTCGCCATCTTCCATGCACACAGCCCGGATGTCTAGTTTATCATCATCATGGCACACAGGGTCAAATGCGCTGGTTAGCCGCCGCTGCTAGCTCACTGTTGCATTGTGGGACGTCGAGAGCGTGTGTCTGAGGTTTTGTTAACATGGAACTGTGTGTGGTGATGGTGGAGGTCCTGTAGAGTCAGTTTAGTCCTTCACTTTGTACCATTTAACGTTTTATTTAAATAAAGTCACGTGTCTCTTACAACCCAATTTAAAAGCTACCCGAACAAAGCAAACTACAGTACAGCTGCGGTTTCCACAATCCCCACTGCACTCATGTTTCATCAGTAAAAGCCAGTCACTTTTAGATTGTACCAGGTGTTGTAATACCATATCAAATCATATTTATTGCCGTGTTATTAAAATCATCACACAGTTGTAGAGGGTTTATTCTGTTCATGTTACATCTCCAGACATAAATACAAACAGTAAAGGATGCAATGGGCACTTTGTAAATAGAATATAAACACAAATTTAATATATGGAAATATTTAAATATGTATAAACGTACAGATGTTTGCACATTTTCAGCAGTTTGATGCAAAACAGAAAAGCTCCAAAATGACATGAGTCACGTAAATTTACAGGCAAGTCTAAGATGTGTTTTTCTCATTTGCCTAACATGAATAGTTATTATGTATGTGGTAATGTTTAAGACCAGTTGATCTGTTTCTCCAGATTATAGGAACACTCTGAGGAAATTAGGTATTCATTTTCAGCTACAATATGATTACACCTTCTTCCATAAAGTCTGAATCTGCCAGCCAGGCCAATACACAGAGGAAATACCAGAACAATCCACAGTAAAACAAACAAAACAATGCACTGAATGTGCACTTACAAATTAGCAGATTAATGTCAAAGACTTACATTCTTTTTCTTTGACCATTCCCCAAAATTTCACACAAAAAGAAACAGTAAATATAAAATGAGCACCGATTCACAATATATTACACATTTGTAATTGTATAGTATACAATTCTGATACTATCATTGTTGGCTAAAGAATTTAGAAGCTTTGTAATTTAGAATATTTCTATAACTCTTATACACTCAACAGTGGCAAACCAACCAAACTGGCTGTTTGAAAAACTATTTCTGCACACCTGCAAATAGGAAAAAAAAAACAAAACAAAAAAAACACACACATCTTTCTCAACCATTTTAAAAATCCTTTCTTTTAAAGATTGCAATCATGGCATGTCTCTAATATTAGATATTACTACATACTATACAGTGGAAAAAAATAGTCAATATATAGGAGAGATTACATATTTGAGGTTGAGTCAAAATTTTACAACATTGTGAATTCTCCCAATATTAAAAAATAATTTTAGATGCAGCCTCAATTTGTCAAATTACTACATCTGAGCAACGGGTGACTTTTGCACCCATTCATCACAGAGAGATGAAAAGAAAATACAGCTGGCCACATCTATAGTAACATAATAATTTCCTTTAAAAAGGATCATTTCAATCTCTATGTGAAATAACATGATTAATAGAAACCATTAATTTACATTTGATTGTCATTACAAAATATCTATAAATCAAAGTTATCTATAAGGTATAAAAGCAGAACACATGTCTCTAAAAAATACCATCACAAAGAAATCTGAGAATGCTGTATATATAACTTGTGGCAAGGCCTTTAAACAGTATGACACGCCAGTTCACATTATACTTTACTGTGTACATGTTTCGATATATGGCTACATGCCATGCCAGAATCTACAGTTTAAAAGTTCAGAAGGTGAACGCAATATCACTGATACCTTTCCAATATAATGCAGTAGCCATTTAATAACTGCTGCCATTATGAAACATTATATGTTCAGTGTATGTTTAGATTGCATCAGAGAGGGGGTTCATTTGAATCTAAGATAATTTCTCAAAGTAAAGCTGTAAAATTACCATTCAGCTAAATTACCACCTCTGTGACAAAGTGCAGGGTCATTATAGTATTCAACAATAACTGAACACTACAAGCATCACAACAGTAGTGTTATTCTGTAAGGCTATTATAATTATATTTTCTGATGTTCATGAAATTGTGTTCACCCTCCCTGTATATTGGCCACTATGTATTTACAGACATTTTTTGTCTACTTAATTAAAGAGTTTAAAGGTTTACATTATTCATTTGAATTTTGGCCTGTTATTGTCCCATCACCATGCAACTGCCACGCAATATCTGTACTGGTACCACTTCACACATTATAACAAGTCCAGCTAAGTGATAGCTGGCACCAAGTTGTTTTTAGGGCAACTGAACAAAAACAGAAACATTTCTGCCGCAGTGTGACAAAAATCTGGTGTGTGAAAATAGCAGAATAAAATTCAAATCCAAGCTCAAGCGCTCCTTCTAAGTTTTAACAAAGTGTTAAAGAGGCAAACATTGGTGTCTCACAAGCCTACTGTAGTAGTCCATTTCCCTCCACTCTCATTTATAGAGAACAGTCGTTTCACCTTCCAAGGATTTTGATGACACACTGTCCTTTTCAAATTAAAACATTGAAACATTGAGAACCTAAAGGCAAAAGAAAAAAGCAATTTTCGAAATTCATGATCAAATAATTCAAAATACTGTGTATCAGTTGAAAACACACACACACACACCCACACACACCAATAGTGTACAGTATACAAGTGTATGAGCAGATGAGAAATATGTGACTGTTTTTACACCCAACATGGTGGCCTGCTGTACTCCATAACAGAAAATGCTCTTGACATTTCAGCGTTACCTTTCAAAGTAACACTGAAATGTCAACAGGATGACATTTCAGTGTGAGGGTTATTCTTGCAACTTAACATCTGACTATATGGATAACAAATTGTGTTCATGAAGGGTTTTCTTACATGGAGGAACCCCATAATGTTTTTAGCCAGAGCCAAATGAACATCAACAGGATTATAAAAAAAAACAATCTTTTTTGGTTTGGTTTGTTTACTTAAGCATAATACACACTTTAACCACATAGTCATAAATAACAAGAAAATGGACGTCTGCCAATTACGGTAACGCAGACTCATTTACTGTATGTCAACCTATTGTTCTTGCTGTAGTGTCACTCAAAAGGTCTATGCTGAGTTAGGAAAAGCCCTGTCATGATTATTGTTTCACGAGCACAAAAAAAGAGACTTACCTCCAGGCCTGCAACTACTGTCATCCAAAACAAAGGCGGAAAAGTTATTATAAGAAGTGGACTATTCTTACCGAATCATCCATGATGGAAGATGGATCAAAGTAGTCTGGCTTCAGTTCGGTTCTTTCTCTGCGATTCTTTGATGCCGGCTGAAAAGCAACAGCTAAGTTACAAAAATGCACCACAAGATGAAATAAAAATATGACACTAGAAAACAATTTTAATTTTAGAGTTTGGAAAAAAAAAATTACTGTAATAATCAAATTATTACAATTTATTCAAATAGGATATAGTCAGCAACGATTACTGACACTACTTTTGTTTTGTTTGTATGTACACAAACACATATTTACCTACAATCACATTTATCACATCAACATTAGTTTTTTTTTTTTTTTGGGAAAGACTGGCACAAACAGACCATTGAGGCATACTTTTTCTCACCATTCAAATATGGTTGTTGATACATTTCTGCAAGGCCCCATCTGCTGGTATTTCTTTTACTAGAACACAGGATTAATATTATCCCAGAAAGATCATTTAGTTTATCTGGACACGGCGTTTTCAATGGGAGAAACATTTTATCACTCATCCAACTGACTTCTTCAGCCTCCTGTGAAGTCTAAGACTGAAGATGTCATTTGGATGAGTGATGAAACTGAAAACGCTGCGTCCAGAAGAACTAAATCAACTTTCTAGGATTTCCTTACCTGCATTATTAAGCATGCATCAAGACAGATTCAGATTATTGTTTTTTAAATTACCAAATCGATGTCCATTGTGTCAAAATCCATGCCCTCATTGATGTCTTCTAAGCGGTCCTCTGATGACATCATCACATCCTCCACTATTGGTTCCTCATCATCCTCCATAAGACCAGAGCCTCGACGACTGTGGAAAGTACAAAAAAATAACATGTCAGTAGACTGTGCTTTTTCTCATATTGTAAACTGGCTGAAAGATCTGCCGAAAATCGTCAATCTTTAAACTTCTTACATTGCTTGCTGCATGTGGTTCCTCATCTTGGCGTAGTGCATGCTAACCCGCTCTTGCTGCTGACGGGCTTCAGCTTGTTGCCTTTGTGTCAACATCCAAGTAACCTGGGTGCTGTAGAACAGGGTTCATTACTTCATAATGCCCATAGTTTAATAAAAGTGGCTCTACATACTGTAAACAACTGCAACTTCTGCAGATATGAATTGCAAGGTAAGGTAATGTTTTTTGTTTTACTTGTAATCAAGGGCAGCCTGGTGTTGATGGTGTGGCTGCTGCTGGGGAGGCACAGGCTGATGGGGATGCTGCTCTGCTGGCATGGTAAACGTGGCTGTGTAGTTGTCCTCTGGCCTCATTTTCTTTGGATCCCTCAGTACAGTGGAGGTTAGGTGGGGTGAATGCATCATTACTGGCGTCTGTACATTCTGCTCACGGTTCATCCAAACCGCATCGCTGCTACTACAGCTGTTCTCTTCTGCCAGAGAAAATAATTTATTACACTCCTTGAATTTTACTGAACACATGCAGTGGCCATAACAATGCGTGAGCTGCTTGATTTATTATTAGTGGCAGTGATGAAAATTAACATGAAACAGTTTGCAGGAGAATCCTAGGAGAAATACATGTCCCCTAGCAACACACAACCTTGTGTTTATGAGTGATAGTTTGAAGGCAAAACACTGCACCATATTCAAATTCATGACTGTGTATTTGCCTACAAAAAGACCTTCAGCAGGTTTAACAGCTAACCAGAAACACAACTTATTCAAATCTAAGAGAGACTTCAAAAGCTACAGCTCACCTTCAGGCAATTTCCTCTTGCTAGCAGTGGCTGGCTTGGACTTCTTACTCCTGACAGTGGACCCTCGACTGCTGATCCCACTAATTACAGACATGGTGTCATCGTCTGCTCCAACCTGCAGGGAATTTCTGTATGAGATGAGGGGCAGCCAGCAGTCCTCTCTCTGCAGGGCCATCTGAAATGTCATGAATCGCTCCAAGTACATATGACTGTAGAAGGTAAAATGAAAGTCAGCATTAGTCTTTTTAGAGGTCCTCATCATTTTCATGCTTGCATTACACATTGTGCCTCAAACTTACACTGTCCTCTTATCCTGTCGAATTAGTTTGCTTGAGAACTCGCTCAGGATATCCAAAAATGCTAAATTAAGCGGTGGACTTCCTTCTCCTTGGGGACTAGGCTCTTTAAAGGCAAACTCAATCCCATCCCTAAAACAAATACATGACATACAACATATGAAAGTTTCTGCTCATTAGAGCAAATGGTTATTGGTTTAGGGAAATTACTTACTTATGTAACATGGCAATAGCCTCCCTGGTCTTCAGTTGATCCAAACCAAACGTTAATGAGAAGCGTCGGGCGAGCTCTTTTATGCCACAGAAGGCTGATGACGACCGGTCAAAATTGAAGCCAAGTTCAGACAACATCTCATTGAACAACTGCAAAAGAGAACAAGAGGTTTCACATACTGTGAGGTCTGAATTCTATAATTAAGAGCATCTGTGTTCTGCAGCAACTTAAGTCAGCTACAACATGAAGGAAGACCTTGAGAAACATTTTGCTCTAGTGATGCCTCCTAGGTTAAAATGCAAGGAATGCATTTTGGGGTCGACTCCTCAATTTGGAGGGGTCTCACTATTTGAGGAGGCCTGAAAAAGCTTAGCAATTATAAGTATGATGTTTAAGGATGGTGCTTTGGAGGGTGTTTTGGTTCTACAAGGGGTCTCATGGTCCCATCATAATTTTAACAATAAATATGTTTTACGCATTAGTGACTATCCATCTGTTTTACATGTCATACCTTTTGCAGGCTCAATATGAGCGTCTTTGCACACTGTATTTTGTCGATTTGTCTCGTCTTACTCATTGTTTCCTTGATGATATCGCCATAATCGTTGTAATACTGAGGAGAAACAGAAGAAATACCGTTAACAAAAACAGCTGGGCTGGATGATTTCTTTATAATCTCTAGAGGATTTAGACCTACCCTCATGTACTGTTTAAATATGTCTGCTCCGGTGTTAATTTCCACAACATTGTAAATGATTAATTTGCAATAGGCAGCAAGAAGGTTTCTTCTCTTGTGTAGAGCTTCAATTTTACTGGCTTCATCATCTTGCTGTCCATCTAAAAAAAAATGCAAATTTAAAATAAGCCATCTTCCTTCTTTAAATACAGTGCGGTAGATTAAAATAAGACTGGGTAATGCTCTCTAACCTGTGCTGTTGTCATCATCCTGATCAATGAAAACATGATCCAAGATGAAGTTGAGCAGCTCTGCCTGTAAAGAAGAGTCTGGTGTATAGACTAGAGACTCCAACTGTTCCCGGCCTGAAGACATAATTTGGTGACTGAAGATCAGTAGCAGATCACACAGTATAGTGAAGGCCTGGAATAAACATAACACTTCAGCACATATGGAAATGCTGAACACAGACATTTTCAGTTGTAGTGAAGAAAAACAATGCACAATAGGCAGGAAATAAAAATAAAAATCTGATTCATCAAAACCTCACCTGCTCTTTGACTGCGGTGTTGATGCTGTTTATGTAGCGCTGACACATTAAGCAGAAAGCTCTCATTTGCTTTCTCAAGGTCACCATGTCACCCTGAAAGGAGTAAAAGGTTCAGTTAGTGAGCAAAGTACAAACCCTTTCAAAGTAACTGTTTAATTGTATTATCCAGGTACTGAGAAATTTATAAATCAATGTATAAAGCTTGACAGAAAACTATGCTCACAGAATGAGAGTTTTTTATTTAAGTAAGACAAAGTAAAAGATCTGTAACTGGTACTTTAAATCTGGATATGCATGATGTAATAAGGTAACTACTGGGATAATATGGAGATAATGTGATGCCAAACACAGAATAAAGTGGAGAAACAATAAGTTCTCAAGGAGGAAGCATACTTTCAAACTATGTTATTTATTTGAGAAATGTACGCACAGAAATGTTATTACATGTATTTTGCCAAATATCCCCAAAATGTTTTATGACCAGTACCTTTATTGAACTGCCATCTGAAACCTTCGCTAGATGCCACAGGATGATGTAATGTGTGCACTGCATTGCATGAATCACAATCTGAGAGGAAGAAAAATCAAGCAGATTAAATAAACTGTAGAAAACTGAACTTAACAGGTAACTCAGAGTGTAATTCTGCTTTACTTGAACTATACTAACCTGGTTACTGCAAAGTAATACATGCAGCAGACTAATGGCTTTCCCCTAACTTTATTTTGAAAGCTTGAGTCTAAATTTTACAGAGTCCAATGTTCAGCAATTATTTAGACATCTCGAGGCTACTTTGTGCAAGCTATTTTTTAAATACAAGAAAGCATTATTCATGTAATCATCTCTTCTTTCTGCTTTTATTCTCTGTCTACAGTTATCCACATACACTCACCAGCCACTTTGTTAGGTACACTCATTCAACTTCTCCTTAACGCAAATATCTAATCAGCAAGTCACATGGCAGCAACTCGACATGATCAAGATAACCTGCTGAAGTTCAAAAGGAGCATAAGAATGGGGAAGAAAGATGATGGCATGGTCATTAGTGCCAGACTCTAGGGTTTACAGAGAATGGTCTGAAAAAGAGAAAATATCCAGTGAGCAGCAGTTCTCTGGGCAAAAATGCCTTGTTGATGCCAGAGTTCAGAATGGCCAGACTGCTTCGAGCTGATAGGAAAGCAACAGTAACTCAAATAACCACTTGTTACAATCAGGGTATGCAGAACTGCATCTCTGAATGCACAACATGTTGAGCCTTGAAGCAGATGGGCTGCAGCAGAAGAAGACCACACCAGGTGTCACTCCTGTCAGTTACGAACAGAAAAATGAGGCTAACAGAGTCAGAAATTGGTGCAGAACATGAAAGCATGGATCCATCCTGCCTCGTATCAACTGTTCAGGCTGGTGGTGTAATGGTGTGTGGGATATTTTCTTGGCACACTTTGGGCCCCTTAGTACCAACTGAACATTGTTTAAACACCACAGCCCACCTAAGTATTGTTGTTGACCATGTCCATCCCTTTATAACCACAGTGTACCCATCCTCTGATG
>VUQS01012493.1:1886-30924 GCA_015108495.1 Heterochromis multidens
ATTAATTTAAATGTTTTTTTTTTTTTTTAAAAAAAAAAATACAAAATAAAAAAAAAAAAAAACCCCCCCCCCCCCCCCCCCCCCCTAGTTTTTTTTTCAGTGGCCCTAATCCTTTTCTATATATTATATATCTATTCCTTTTGGGTTTCTGTTTATACTGTTTACCCTTTACTTTCATATGACTTTCAATGCTTCTATACATACCTATTCAGGTACATTCAGCCTTTCCACGTACTCCATGGTCTCTGCACATATATCCCCAGGGGTGCTTGTACTTTTTTACCCCTGGTTGGGAATCACTGCTCTAATCTAGCAGGTACTTTTTACAGTGTCTGTTGCATACATGATTGAAGCTAAAAAAAATTTGCATGATCCACTGAATATGTTACCTTGTTTCAGTTATGTATGTAAATCCACTGGTGAAGAACAACTGCAGTTCTTGCATTTTTTAAAAGTACAAGACTCACCTTCAACAGCAGTTTTATGGTACGCCACACTAAGGTTTAAAGGTTTTAAGCAGAGTTTCCATTATCTCATTTAAGAGAACTCCCAAGTTCACATCACTGTGGTTTTATTTCTCAGTTACTAGGTTTCTGTGTCCTGAAGAAGAAATTATGACATCAGCTTATGATTTTAACTCAACCATGTGAGAATCCCTGAGGGATTTTTGACTATGCTTTTGTGTCATCTGGTCATACATGAGCACAATGGTTTTTCTAAAATATCTTCCACTTGGGTATGATTTAACTCTGTAGATCTTTTGACTTTAACACATTGGATTGAAATCTTTAAGTGTTAAAACGTTACTGTGCATGCACTACAAATCCAATCAAAAGCTCATTTCATTCTAATGGCATATGCCCACAATATATGTATATATATATTTTTGTTTTTTGAAAAAAGAACACATTCAAAACATGCTGGATTTAGTGAATAAATGAAATTGGCAAGCATGGATGACAAACTAAAACATACTTCTTTTTGCACACTTTAATTCTCAGAAAAGCAAACAACTTAATAATAATGCAGTATGTGGAGTATGAAGTATAAAAACTGGTACGATACATCAGTGTGAATAGTCTGACTACATGGCAAATGTGCCATTGAGTACAATACAGTAAGTGCACTTAAGTTAAAATCTTGTGTTACGTCAGATTAATTCAAGTTCTAGTGCTTTAATTTTTTTTTCATGCAGGCACACAGTTTGAACTTGATCACACAGAACCAAGCAAACCAACAAAAATCAAAGGTAAAAAAATCCAACCTTTTAAGCTCATAAATGAAGCAAATCAGACATTTTTTAGGGTATAGAGTTGGGGTATAAGAGGTATCTTATGGGCGGGATGAGATGGAGGGTTTTTGGGGTTATCAGGTCAGTCGTAGGCATTACTTACTGTAATTTGTGATGGCCTTTGGATTGGGGTGGAGGTGGGCTTAATCATGATGCTACTTGTGATTTTGCTGTTGGCTTTGACAGTAGGAGAACTGCAGTTTGCAAGCACCTGAGTCCTTTGCTCCGGAAGTCCAGGCGTGTGGCATGGACTTGGTGTTTGTGACGGAGTGCTGATGCCCTGAATGAACGGGCTCCCTAAGTGAATGTGGATTTTGTTGTCCTCTGTGGTGATGACGTTGGGCCCCAAGCTGGTGGACCTCTGGACCTGCCAGCTGTTCTGCCTTTCAGGGGTCACGCGGAAGACAGCATGTCCTCCAACAACCTCTACTGGCTCCGTGGATAGGGAGCGTTCGGGGGTGCCTGTCATCACTGATACTATTTGTATTGGTGACATGGCTCTGTCTGGAGTTACAGAGCCACAAGAGTCTGGGGTCATTGCTCTGGAGTATGTAGCCATAGTAAAAGGTGATAGGGCCCTATCTGGTGAACATGGCTCTTCAGACACAGAACAACTCTTAGATTTTGTTGTTGGGGAAATGGATTTTGCATTAGGGGATATAGATGCGTTCTGGATAATGGTAATTCTTTGTTTGGGTGGACCTCCGCTTGTGGGTATGACAGCAGTGCTGGTGAATGACTGAGTGTTTTCTGTGGTCGGACTGGTGATCTCTAGCGTTGCAGTGTTGTGTCCGTGGTCAGGAGTCACTTTAATATGCAGAGGCTGCCCAGGACTATGGGTCAACACAACATCTCCAGGCTGAACATGGCTCCCGTTCTGCCGTGGTTGCATTTTTCCATTGACCTGATGAGGGGTGTCTTTGTTTTTAAGGAGCGGGCCTCGCACTCTTTTCATGTTGTTGTTAACATTATTTACATTATTGATAAGGGAAGGGCTACATTTAGTGAGCTGCAGCTCGTTACTGTAATTTGCATTTTCTTCTGGTTCATTCTCGTCATACAGCTTGCCGTTCACCACTGCACGTTCCAGTGGTGGCATACTCTTGCAGTTGGGAGACATGAGGTCAAGTGGGTCTGTCTGAACTTCCTTAGTGGAAATATGCAGGTCTGAAAAGCGCCTGCCGTTCATTCCCGGGCGAAGGCTTTTGCTAAACCGTCGGTATCTTTCCAGCTCTCGGGTGAGTGTCTCCATTTCTCTGGCCAGTTCTTTGTTTCTGACTTCCTGCTGGGTCAGTTTTCTTTGCAGTGTGGAGTGGTCAGTTTTCATGCGGCAAATTGACTCTTCTGTTCCCATGTATTCATGAATTTTCTCTTTCAGAGCTGTCACCTCTCTGGTCAAATGACTAGACTTGGCCTCCTCTTCCTTGAGGCGTTTGTAAAGAACATGCTCTTGGTTGCATTCTTTCTTTTCAGCCAGTTGGTACTTTGAAAGCTCTTTTCTAGATATTTCCAGCTCTTCCATCAAGGCCTTAGCTTTTTCTTGCTCATTGTTAAATCTTTTCTCCAGTGATTCAAACTCCTCTGCTTTTAATGAATCGCCTTCTACCACTTTCATGTCTTTTAACTTGCGTCGGAGGCGTTCAACTTCCTGTGTCAAATCCTTTACTTTGTTGTCTTCTTGCTGGAAGCGGTTAGCAATTGGCATTTTGATGTGCTCCTCTTTAGCTTTGTTTCTCAGGTATTCTCTCTCTATTGTCTCAAGTGATTGCAACCTCTTCTTCATCAAGTTTATTTTAGACTCCAAATCGTTACTCTTCTCCTCCTCAGCTCTTAACCTGGCCTTCAAGTCATCCCTTTCCTTTGTAACACTGCAAATTTTCTCCTCTAGCTCAGCCTTTGATCTCAGTGCTTTCTTGCTTTCCTCAATAAGCTTCTCTGTAACTGATGTAACTTTGTCCTGTTCAGCCTGCAGTTTGCCTGTGCTGTTCTGGACTTTGTTCTCCATTTGCTTCAGCTTCTCTGCCATTGCCTTCCTCTCATCCACCAACATCACTGTGAGAGTCTTTAACTTGGTGAGATCTTCCTTCAGAGTCATCTCTGTCTTTCCCAGCTGGCTTTCAGCAGCCTCCAGTTCTTTGACTCTGACTTTGAGGACTTCCAGCTCACTGGTCAGAACCTTTGACACCGACCTCTCTTTCTCCAAGTTACTTTTCAGGGAGCTGCATTCTTGTTTGCTCTTACTGAATGCATCCTCTAGTTTTTCTAAGTCCATGATTCTTTGATTCAGTTTGTCCACTTCAGCTTTCAGGCACCGGCTTTGGCTGGCCTCTTTCTCCAGTTTTTTGTTGAGGTCCCTGCATTGGTCCTCCATTCTGATCAGTTCTTCATCCTTTCCCTCCATTTCAAGTACCCGTTTTCGTAACTCTTCAAGCTCTGACATGAGGCTAGAGTTTCCACACTCACCGCGGCTAATTTTGTCTCTCAGCTCCTGCAGTTCCTCCTCAGCCCTGCGCAGGGTTTTATTGGTCTCCTCCAGCTCATCAAGCTGCCTGCTGAGAGCTGAAAGCTTCTGACGCAGCTGCCTGTTTTGGGCATCCTCGCTGGTTAATTTGGCAGTCATGGCTTCCTGTTCCTGATGATATCGACTGGCCTGGTTACGCAGCTCACCCTCCAAGCGACAGACTTTTTGCTCCTCTTCCTGCAGACGAGCATTAGCCGAGGTCAGCTCTTCCTTGGCTTGTGAAGAACTGGCACTCAGTTCTTGGACCTTAGCTGTCTGTTGATTCAGCTGCTCGGTAAGGCGCTGCTGTTCATCTACAACCATCAACGCAAATGACTTGAGTTTTGTCAGCTCCTCCTTCAGGCTTGCGACCTTTTTATTGTTCTCTTCGTCTTTTCGTTCTTGATAGGCCTTTTCCTGATCAATTAATAGCTTTAACCTATAAAAAAGAGGAAAAAAAGATGAAGATGATTTTGAAGAGATTTGATTGAGTTAGCTTTCTGCTAACTGCCAAAATTAAATTTTTTTTATTAAATGCACAAAATATAAAAACATTTTAAAAAATAGGCATTAATTAATTCATAGAACCTTACATAAGTTTATAATCCTTTTTAATTTGCTTCTGTATTTATTTACCTTTCTATTAATTTCTCAGTTATTATTTATTTCTTTTTTGGCTGCTTTAGTCTTCCATAGTGGAGGACAAAAATAGACCATCCTAAACCTAAAACTCTAAAATGCCAATCTTATGTGCTCATATTATATAAGAAAGCTCCTAAAGAAATTCTACACCCTCACTGTCATCATCCATAGGGTCCAGTTCTCCAAGCTCCGACACATCATAAACACTGTTATTTTCCCAGCATTTCTAAGGAGGACTAAAGTTCTTATGTCATGGAAAATTTAACACATCATAAAAAAGCATTACTTTAGGTTCTGAAATACCTGTGGTTAATTTTTGTTCCCTTGTTGCCAGCTAATTCTCATATGCTTTGGAAACCTGAGTTACTGCTCTAAATAGTAGGCATTGAGTTTAACAATCAGTGAATTTCAGAAAGTTTCCACAGTGGTGAGGGGGTAGCATAAGACCTGCTGTCCTCTGTCAGAGAAGGGATGGACAGCCAAATGTTGACCTCTGAAAATAATCATCTGACCAGACACCGTGTCACACTGTAAGCACAATAAAATGTCTCTGACCCACTCATGATCAAAAACTACTGCGTGATTATTAACTCATAGGAGGAAATACTTGCATCATTGCACAAGAGCAAATCAGGATATCAGGATTCAAGCAAAAAGCTTGCTTCCAATGAGAAACACTTCAGAATGTAAAAAGTTTTATAAATGTCTGTCAGAGCTGATATATACAAACTGCAAAAAATGAGTTTAAAATCAGTTTCTTAAATCTGTTTAAGAAAAGGAACAAGAACTGACAATGTAGCATATGTAATATTTATATTTCCACAACTAATGAAATCCTATATTTCTATACTGAGTGCTGAAATGATGTCAAGGTGTAGTATATGTGTGCCATGTGATGCAGCTGTAGTCCCTTAAGTACAGTGTGCAGCCTGGGTCAAGGCATCTAGCACATGCATACATCACCAGGCCAAAGTGCCTACACCCCCAGGGGAAAAGATGTTATGACTGCTGTGTGTGCATCTGCCAGGCATTTCCACACAGATGGCCCACTGGCATGGAACAATCCTTTAATTAAGGGGTTCCTCTACTACCAACCCTCCTCCCCCTTACTAAACCCACCACCACCTACCCACTCTGTTTTTTTTTTTCTTATACTTTTAAAGGAATTCCCCCTGCTTCCAAAAGCAATTACAGCTCTGCAGGGTTTATACAGAAGTCCCCCCACACACACAAACACACACTCTTCCACATGTACACTTGGGTTGTGGGCCATGATGTAAGTGTGGTACAGTAGGGTGGGTCACTTCTACAGCAGTATGTCATTTCTTTCTTCAGTAGCTGCTAAAGGGTGGGTGCACATAGGGGGACACATGTAACTAGATCCATGTGTTGCAATTACACGGAAAAACACCCAATAAAATATATATGAATATGTATGCATAATAATAAGACCTAATTATTAGTGTGGTTATAATGGCTTATAAGAGGAAATGTTCCACAGTATATTGCTTTATACTTGTACTTACATTTTAGAGGGAAAGAAATACTTCAGTCAACTACATTTATTCAAAAGCTCTATTCACTTTTACTATTTATATTCCAGTTTAATTTTTTTTAAAAAGTGACCAGCTCTAAACTGTAATCTATTCTGGTAAAACTACATGGCAGTATATGAAGAAGTTGAAGTTGCCCCCCCCCCCTCACCAACAGGTAACCAACACCTTAAAAATCAAAAAATTACATTATAATCCAATAGTGCTTTGGTTTTTGGGTATATTTTAATGCATACTTATAAATATGTCAATGTTTTTTTCTACTACTACTTTGATTTTTACATATAGAGTATTTATATGGCTACTAATCCGGGGTTTTAGTCTGTCTTTGAGTTGTAGTTGAGGTAATGCAATGTTTTAAATGATTCATGCTCAGCTTTCTGCTGTAGTGGCAGTGGTATATTTTTTGGGTTTATATCTACTTGAAATTACAGCTGGTTCCCTTAACTTGCTCTTTTTTATTTAAGTGAAAGCATGCAAATTAAGTTTCACTTATTGTGTGTTGTGTATAACTTATATCTGTTGGGTTGATCTGACTCGTTAACTTAAGCTAACAAGTCTAAACTTAATTAAATCAGGTGTTACCAGTTGACATAATTAAGTTGTTCCAACGATTCTCTTTTTTCAGTGTAGGTGGCGTGGTGTTCAACAGTGTATTAAACAAAACCCTAATCATTCCAGAAACTACAGAACCCTTTTTTTCATTTCAAAGTATCTGATAAAACCAGGGCTCACACTTTTCTGTGTAGGTTTTGCTGACATAGTTTGTTTTTAATCCTATCGTCTAGAGGTGTTGATAGCAAATCAAGTCTAGGACTACAAAGTGCTTGTCAATGGTGTCATGAAAGTACTTATCACCTTATCAGGAGCCATACATGTGCTTTCTTTGATTGGATTATGCATGTGGAAAGTTGCAAAGTGAAACTCCTCTACAACAGGCAGACATGTCTCTTTCAAACCAGCCTGTAATCACTATTTATTTAATCTCTTATCTTGGTCCCCACTGTTTGTCTAGTGATGTCATCAGCGAAAATAGAAAGATCAACATACTTTGTTCCCTGGTATTACTGGAAACTCTGCCAATCTGGCTTAAAAAAAAAAAAAAAAAAGCAGTCCTGAAATGGATATTAATCCAGTTTACTGCATCCAAGAGAGCTTTGCATTACTAAAGACAAATTCTATCTCCTTTGTGGGACTATATTCCTCTGTTCCCGATGTACTCTGTGGTACAGAAAGAAGCTTTGACTCAGATAGTTTGTTCCTGGACTTCTCATCAGGGACACACACACATAGATTACTGTAATTGGCCAACAGAGCAACATCTGAGGCCAGTTTTGTTGTTAGATATAATTTAGAGCACATTGCATGTTGCATGGATGGGGCAACAACAGACGTAGTGACCTTTGGTGCAAAAATACTATGGACTTTGCCACCGTGACGTCACCCATTCCTCCGCACCTTGAACTGTCAACATTGCCATATTGGCCGCCGCCAAAATGGTCGCCTCCAAAATGGTCTTTCGAGCCAGAAGTTAGCTTATGTGGATGAAAGGGTGGATTGCTAAGTTATCAGCTAACACTAGCAGGCTTGGTGAGCAAGCAGCATTCATAAACTGCATGGGTTCAACACCCAGATACATATCAGCTAATTTGTGCATAGTTAGGTTTAATAAAGCACTAGAATTTCACTCAGCACAACTGAAGCATAAACTTTTTGGAAGGTCTGTACCTTAATATTATAATATTAGTCAGATAATCCATTAAAATTGCTCCAAAAGGCTCCAACAGCACACACAGTGCAGAAGCCCAGTTTAATGACTCAAAGTAGTGGATGAGGCTTAGCAGACTCCGATCAGCTTCAACTGCCTGCGTCAGGAAAACTCAATTGTCCAGCTGGATGAGTTGTTAAAAAATTTATCCCACTCAGAGTTGTTATGAGAGGGAAAACTATCCCTAGAGGACAAAACCTTTTTTTTCAATACCAGGCTGTAAGCTTCCATTTTGAAATGGGAGTCTTCGTGGATTGCCAGCCTCAGGTGGCACCTAAAGAAATTACCGTCTGGAGGCTGCCCCTTAGACCAACCACTTTTAAATGAGGGGTAGTAGCTCAACTGACCTGCTTTTGCTATCTAATATACTATGTGTGTTGCAGGTTCAGGGATACATAATTAATAGCTGATCCTTATAGCATCTGCCACATTTTGAACCCCATCGTGTTATATTTCAGCATTGCAAGGGAGCAGCTCCTTTATGCAGAGATCTGTGCATCTTAAAAGGGAAAAGCTGGTCACATAACAGTCTAATGGCTCTAACTATTACAAGCGACTCTACCACCCATGCTGCAGCCCCTACAAACTTTGCATCAAGTCCTGATTTCATTCAGGCCGGTTTCCGCAGGAAGACAGATGCGTGGCCACCACTGTGTGTCGTTAAAGTGTCATGGAAAAATGGGTTGCGCTGAGTGATTTGGTGTGTTAGGGTCCTCAAGTGGATATCTTAATGTTATATCATATTTTCCCTTTCTCTCAAATGTATGCTAACATGAATGCACTTTTAAAAAAAAAAAAAAGAAAAAAAAGAAAAGGAAACATCCAGTCGGGAGCACTCAGCCGAGTCCATAAGGGAGACACACTAGCACACATTACAGCTTTACCAAGGGCTTCCCTCTGTTTTTATGCTGGAAACTGTGGCTCACCCGCTGCGTGTAAAGCGGCGCTGCACCTCTTATGTGGGTTGCTGTGCCATTTCCTAACCACAAGTGATTAGGTCATGCATGTATAGACCAATATATCCTGTGCACACATGACCATCTCCTCCTTTAACAGATGCTTGTGTGACAGAGTTCAAAGGGAGGACGCTGATTGATGCAGTACATGGACCGTATTTAATGTCCACACAGGCCAAGTGATATGCCCCCAGAGTGCAATCAAAACGTGTGATATATGTAGCTTGGATATTTATTAACTTCCTGCTAGTGCTATTATGGTTAATAACATGGTGTGAACCAAAAAGAGACGTGGCTGTGACTCTTGAGAAACATTCAGTTTTTAAACACCAAAACGGTTTCCTTACTTTAAACATGGCAGCTGCTTTATATGATGCAGTTAATGACGTGAGTCTTAATTTCAATTGGTATGAGTGGAATGAATATAATATACTCATTACTATCACCGCAGTCTAAAAAAAGGGGGAAAAAAAACTTCATCTGCAACGGCATGGTAAAAACTAACTGCACACACACTCACAAGTCATTTTGCTTCTCATTGCATATGGGACACAAATATTCATGTATATTGAAATGTATATTGCGTAAAACTAAGTTGTTCTCATTTCTTCTAATTATGTGACTTCGACAAACTCCTGAATGAAAACTTTACATAGTACGTAATGAGACATACTCAGTAGCTCTTCCCTTAGATTTCCCCCTTTTTACAGTCTATATATTTAATATCTTTAGCCAAGTTCCAACATGTCATATTAGCTGCTACTTTCTGATAATTTCTATTAAATTCAGTTAACTTGCTTAAGAATTTCCTCAGCAAATGTAGCTAAAATTTATACTAAACTGCTTGGGGGGGGGGGGATCCCAGAATAGTGTATAATTAAATAGAATCAAATTTCTTAATTATGCTATGTGGCTGTTTTAAAGAAGAAACATTTCAGATGTAACTTACAGTAACTATACAAAATATAGTTTAAAAGAACACCAGAATGAAAAGATGCGACCCTGAACATCTGTATGCATCCAGGCTTATCAAGAGATTAGCAGCTCTTTTTAAAAGTTTTGAACGTTTTTCTCCTCAAATACAAAGTTTTGTGTGCCTACCTGTGCCAACGGCTCTCCCAGCTTTACTGCCACAAGCTCATTATCTTGCTGTACAACACCCGGTCTCTCGGCTCTTCCACTCTCTCTCTCTCTCTCTCTCTCTGACTCTCACTCTCTTAGTAGCAGCAATGTGGGCATTCCTGCAGTCAGACCAAACAATAAGGGATGTGCTCCCTGCCTATGGACCATTACATCATCAACATGTCCTTATATGGAGCTTTGCATTGCAGAGGCTCGCAAGAAGGGGGTGTGCTTGCTCGTATGTGTGACTGTGCTTGAGCAAGCCTGCTGGAGTAACTGTTTAACTAAAGGTTGTGGCACAAAAAAAAAAAAAGAGGGAAAAGGTATGCCTTGACGTATGTAATGTGTGAAATATCTGCATGGTCTGTCAGTGCTCTAGAGGCCGGGCAGTAAGTGAGGAGAGATGAGGAGTTCGAGTTACAGTATGTCCTTATGGCTCTTGTCAGCTTAACTCATTTTTTCAGCCAATGGAGGAGGAAAAAAAAATAATCAACTTGCAAAGTTAATAAGAGATTCTTGGATGAGGATTTGTAACTGAGACCAGTGCTGAAGAACATGACAAAACTTGTAACGCATACTGTATCTTTGTGAAATGTATACACAGCCCACGCCTAAGAGATCCCCTGACATTTAGTCTCTGAAAAGGTTTGTTAGCAATGCTGATTAAACTCAGGGAGTGCTTCCTTCTAGCCACCTAGTAGCAGAACCTGTTTAGTGTCATGGAGCAATAAGCACAGTTAGTATGCTATATTATGGAAACTCGAGGTAAAACGTATTTGGTTTCAGGGATATTAGAGTGATGAAAAAACATAAAGTGTAATGGCTTCTCTCTAGGCGGTTGTTTTGTGCACACAATGGCAGATTTATTTACCAAGTACTGACCTGTTCTTTCAGCAAATATGGCCCATTATGTCAGTCAGATCCTTTTTTTTAGCAAAAGCACTATTTGTACGTTTTCATAAATGTCGGATGTAAAAGTAGTAGAGAACAGGGGGCAGTCATAACTAGAGGCTAATTGTTACAAACTCAGTTCCTCCAGTTAGGAAATGGCTGGAGTGATGACACTTTCTGTGCACATGCAGTAGGATTCTGTCTATGCCTGTTGAAAAGGAAAAGAGTCATTTCATCCTAAGTTCTTTTTTCTTCTGCTGACTAAAATTTAGGTGACTGCAATTTTAAATGTATATCAATTTGGGATGTTACGATACCAGAAATGTTTTAGTCTTTACCAATACCAGTAGAATTACTTGATTTTCGATACCAAAACAAAACAATGATCCCATGTACTTAAACTAAAACTGGTGGCAGACCGATTATTTAAAATGTTAACCTATTTTTTTGTTGGTTACATTATGTTTAGCTTAAGTTATTATATATTATGAGCAATTGCAAATATTTTAGCCAATGGAACAAAGTTGATTTTGCAACAGCAAATGGCAGCTGTCACAAATAAAATTGTAATGTGTATTTCAAATAAAATTGTAATGTGTATTTCATCCACCCCAAACACAAAGTATGTCCATACCTGATTTTTACTGCTTTTCTTGTCAACGTGTCAAGGTGGAGCTATTGAGGTTTCTCATGTGACATCATGCGCACATTGCTGAAGAGTTGTCTGCCATACTGGATGTGATACAACCACCAGTTGCTAGGGAAAAATGTAAATTCCCAAACTGGTTGCATTGTTTCCTGGACATCGCTGGCTGTCACTGGGTAAAATCGGTTGCAAAGATGGTGCACCAAAAACCTCCTAGTGGTTGGTTTGGTTGCTAGCAGATTCCCAAGATTGCCTGTAGTTTTTCTTGTTTCTCTGCAAATGCCAACTAACTATTAGCTCAGCGGTAATAAGACTTGAAAAAGTGTGACGCAAACTGGAAATGTAGACGGTTCGCCTTGCGTCCCACTTTTCACAGTTTCACTGCAGCTTGGAGAGTGGATGGACAAGTCCGTCACTTCCTTTCAAACTACAACCGCACCAATATCCCAGCGACCAAAGCAATCATACGGAGGTTTTTGCCAGCTGGTTGGGGAAATCATATGCCAGGGGGTCATTGACCAGTCTGTAGGCCTGCGTGACTGGGGCCTTATTCACTTAACCCAATATTGTCACCACGATTCTCACACTTCAAAAAAGGCGGACAAGCTAACATCACGTGGTTTGTGGTCACATGTCTGCAAAACCTCAATTGCATCAGCTGCACTAGTCGCCATCTTCCACATTTAGTTTTTCCTGTGCTTGTGGGCACACTTGGTATATACGCTGCCTGTGCTACCTAGGGTTCCATTGAGTTTTCAGAAATTTGGTATTGAAAGGTATCATAAGTATCAGTTCTGGTGACATCCTAGTATAATTTGAATCTTCAGGTTATTCATTTAAAATAACCGTAAATAATGTATACTAATATAATTGCTGCTAGTTAGCATACAAGATTTTACCATGGCTGCATATAAAATAAGTACCTTATTTGCTGGTGTTGATGTACTCTTCTGTTCTATATTGAACATATTTCAGTGTGTGTTGTGTTTGCAAACCATATTAAATATTGACAAAAAGTGTGAATATTATGTCAGCACAAGCACAGTTCCCTTCATTGTAAGTTTGTCTGCATTGGATTTATGTGGCTTGATAGCACAAAACCCAGCAAAGCGAAAGAGGATGATTACTTTACTTCTAAGAAGCTTACATTTTACAAAGTTAGAACAGAAAACTAACAGAAGTTTTCTTCTTTGCAATATGAGTACATTGAGATGCCGATAATGTTCTTGACTAATTTAGAAAAAAGACTTTTGTTTAATATTAACATTACATAACATGATTAGCTATGTGATTAGATATGTGTCTGCTTTTAGGCCTGCCTTTGATGATATAGTGGGTTAATAAGACTTTTTTTTCAGTGTTACAATTTGCCCCACTCAGCGGTCTGGTATATTTCAAGTGGTCTGCTAGATATGAAGAGAAATGTGTAAAAAAAAAAAAAAAAAAACTGTCCCAGTTCTCCCATACACATCAGAATAGCTTTCTCTAGTAAGAGAAACACATGTGACTATGGTCATATGTGTTTATTAAATATGAATCTGGAGCCAAGAGGCTGTAACATCGAAACTAAAACAGCCATCATGGTCCAAGGGCAAAAAACATCTGCTTGCCAGCAACTCTAAAGCACATTTATCACATCTTATTTGTTGAATCTTCTCAAAAGCCAAAGTGTAAAGATAACACATTTTGGTTCTGCCTTTGGACTGAGCCAGGTTAGCTGCCCCCCCACCCCCTTATGAGAATATCTGAAGTGAGGGTTGGGTAGTTAAACATCTTACCTGTGTGGTAAAGAGTGGCTTAAAGCTAATGGCTCCACAAACAAAACAATGGATTTCCATGCCGTGATGTAATCATAGCTTAAGTCAGCGCACATCAGTCTTTATCTGTGGTGCATTGTTTGGCTTGCAGTGCCATAGTCTTTATTTTCATTATAAGGCTGTTCTCACCTTACTCAAAAATTTCTTAGACTTTAACTGACGACTGAATGCACAGTGTGTCACCTATTGTCACATGAAGGGAGCAAATTTTATTTTTAAGTGAGGTTGCCACTTAGCTGTCAGTGTGCCTGTTGTTTCTGGAAATAAATGTGCCCAGTATATTCAAGACAATAGGAGCTGTGACACTTCAGGAGCATATGAGCAAGTAACATAACTAGTTCCTGACAAACATGGTGCAAGAATGGCAGGATTTCATGCTCGGTGTAAGGTGACAATGCATGACAGACAGCAAAATAGTTACATAACAGTTTGTAAAAACACAAAGTATGTTCCGCGAGTACGTGCTTCAGGCAGTGCGTCGCAGTTATAAGTGATTCCAGCAGTGTAAGGGAATAACAAGGGCAAGAGTCTTCCTGTCTCCTGCCCACTAAATACAATATGTCATGGCTTCACAATGGCTGAGGTCACTGTTGCTAAATGTTACAAGCTCTACCAACTGAGCTACAGGAAATAGACTTGCTGGATAAACTTAAATCAACAGTAGGGCGGGATTAATATGTTAAAAATATGCCCATTTTAAACCCCCTTGATGACCAGAATACAAATTAAAGTCACATAAGTGTTCAGTCAACATGCCCACCTGACTTTATGACCCTTCCTGTCAGCTCAACACTATGCAGCATGATTAAAAGTCAGTACTGTCATTTATTTCTGGCTTTACAGGATGTAATTATGCATCAACCATACAATAATAATTGGAAACGAGGCTGTTATGTTCAAATTGAGTCAGCGTTCAGGCCACAAGCATCTAGGAAGCCTTTTTCACCAGCGTCTGGACAACTTAAGGCCAGAAATGTAAAACCCAAACTTTGTCCAGCGGTGTATTCCAAGCAAAATTGAATTTAGCCGATACAGCGGATGCCAGCATACACAATGTGAGTCGATGCCTATTCATTAATGGCACACAGAGCAATGTTCGTGAGTCGCAGCGGGAGCCAGACACGACTCACGAATTCCTAAAAGGAAGTAAACTCAAAACATGTGGCCCAACAACTTATGTAAAAAAAAAAAAAATCCAATTAATCACAGCGTTTTCAACCAATTGGAGGAGACTGTTGTTGGAGGACAATGAATGAGGCTGTGTGAAAAAATCTGGATAGCCAGTCTGTGCACAGAGTGCTGGTAGAAGCCAAAGATAGCATTTCTTTTTGGTCAGGAAGTTCTCCGTGTTGCCTGTGCAAACACACAAAATGTGATTTTGTTTGGTGTCTTGAACAGGTTATGTATTACCAACAAAAACAGAGTGACTGGGTAGGCTTTTCTTTAAGCGCCGTATGGGAATTGTCACATGTGTTGTTTGACAGCTAAAGGCCAGGGGATCGGAAGCTGGAGAAGTTTGGAGCATAACCAGAATGATATGGTTGAGCACTTTTCTGAGACTGAAGTCTTTACTCGTTTCATAACTTGAGTGTTAGACGAGATATTTTCCCGAAGCACTTTAAAATCTGCAAAGCACAATTCGCATACTTGTGACAGATTACCATCAGCTCCAAAGTACGATATGTTTTAGCTATGTGTTTTTCTCCATTTCCCTGCAACAAAGTGTTTGTTCTTGGAACAAACAATTCGGTCATCCAAAATTAGACTGTGTTTCTAAATCTGGACATATTCTGAGCCCTGAGTACTGTACACTTGAAACAGATGTCGAGGATCAAACACAAGAGCGGGCCACACAAACATGTTTGCTGTGACAAGCCTCTGCCAAATGACAAATAGTGTGGGGATGAAGATGTGTTATGTAACCTCAGTGGAATGACTATAGTACTGACAATACACAGAAGAATGAAGGTTTGGGATTTGGTTTGGATGAGCAACGTGTGCTTTTGGAAATTCAGTCTCAAGGCACGGTCTTCCGGCATTTCAACATGTTCTTTTGGAGCTGGTACTAGTGGAAATTCCAAATGTTTATGAATGACACATGATGTATTTATCTCATATATGAAGCAACAGTGGGTTTGTTAGTGAAGAGACTGATGACCTGTTTCCTAATGATTTGTTCAGACTAACACTATCACTCTTTTTGGAAAAAAGGAACAGCCTTTGTTCATCCATGTGGCTTGGTGGCTCACCACCTATGGTATAATAGCTGCAAAAGTTTCCAGTGTGATTCTGACTGGGGGCTATCTCTCCCAACATGATACGTCATCATAACGAGAACGGTGCAATTGTATTGTTTACCCTACAGCTGTGGAGAAAAAGTAAAGCCCTATTTTCAGAGTTTGAAGTTGGCTGAGGTGGACAAGTATTGGTTAAGGAGAGATGGAAAGAGGACTGACACATAAATCACATAAAATCAACTGATTCTGTTATTTACGTAGCTAGACACTTATGGTTAAAGGAAAGCACACTGTGTTTCAGTTCTAATGTTTTATGTATCAAAATATAATAATAATCATCAGGTCTTAAAATTAGATAATAACACCTAAGATAAACTACAAAAAAAGTTTGGACAGTTTGCTGGTTTGGAGCATTCAGGTGTGTGTTAACACAATGCCAAGAAGGAAAGACATCAGCAATGATCTTAGAGAGGCAATTATTGCTGCCCATAAATGTGGGCAGGGTTATAAGGCGATCTCCAAACAAAGTCCATCATTCTACAGTGAGAAAGATTATTCACTAGTGGAAAACCATCAAAACAGCTGCCAATCTTCCCAGGAGTGGATGTCTCAGCAAATTCACCCCAACCGTGCAAAAAACCCAATAGCTATATCTCAGACTCTACAGGCCTCAGTTAGCATGTTAAATGTTAGCACCACACTTGGTGAAAACCCAATGCAGCATCTCAGCAAAAACACCTCATACCAGCTGTCAAGCACGGTGGTGGAGGGGTGATGATTTGGACTTGTTTTGCAGCCACAGGACCTGGGCACCTTGTAGTCATTGAGTGGACCATGAACTCCTCTGTATACCAAAGTATTCTGGAGTCAAATGTGAGGCCATCTGTCCGACAGCTAAAGCTTGGCCCAAACTGGATCATACAACAGGACAATGATCCCAAGCACAGCAGCAAATCTATAACAGAATGGCTGAAAAAGAAAATAATCAAGGTGTTGCAATGATCCAGTCAAAGTCCAGACCTCAACCTGATTGAAATGCTGTAGCAGGACCTTAAACAAGCTGTGCATAAATGAATGCCTGCAAACCTCAATGAACTGAAGTGTTGTTATAAAGAAGAATGGGCCAAAGTTCCTCCATAATGATGTGAGAGACTGATACATACATACAGAAAACCATTATTTCAATTTAATGCTGCTAAAAGTGGTTCTACAACCTGTTGAATCGTGGAGTGCACTTAGTTTTTCGCACACTGCTTCTTCATTTTGGCTTAATTTTGTTTAAATAAATAATCAAACGTTGGAATCTACCGTGTGTTGTTTTGCACCTGAGGTTAGATTTAAATAATTTTAGATGTTGCTAAAGACTGGATGATTTTTAAAAAATATATTTTGATATGTAAAACATTAAAATTGAAAGACGGTGTGCTTTCTTTTTACCATGACTGTATGTGTTTTTCCTTTTCATTTTGTTGCTGATCTTCTGTGAATTTAGTTACAGTTTTAACTACATTTAGAGTGAAACTTTTATTATGAAGTAGTAGCAGTATTAAGTAAACTTCCTAAATTGTAGTTGATCTTTACACCAAGCACTGGGTCTGGATAACCACATTCAAAGTCTTGCAACAGCTCTAAAGATTATATGAGCACGATATGGATGGATATCCTTAATTTGCAGTGTTGTGTGTAATGTGCTACAAAATAACTTGTTAGAGTACTTTGGTGTTATAAATAATGTCATTTGTTGATTTTACAATTCAGCCAGACACTTGGTTACTTTTTCAAGTGAGCAATCCCAAAGAAAATCACTGAGGCATTTGCATGGTCTCTGTTTATTTCCAACTTTTCCCCTTGGTCAGCAGCTGCTACTACTACCATATTTAGCACAGGTAGCAAGATTACTTCAGATTTGTGGGGGAAAAGAATGAGAACAACATCACAGTGAAATACAAATTTTGTCAGGGTGATAATAGGGTGTGTGTCAACTCAGATGTGTTACACTTTCACAAGGCAACTGAAAACTAAGGCTAACTCCACAGGATTGTGGAGGCGACAGAGCTCCTGAACCATGGTTGGCAGTAGACCATATGAACTGGATGGGCAACCAACTTTGACGGGGGGGGGGGCATTCGGCTCAAGTCAAAATAAATAAAAATGCACCTGCACTCAAACACACTATGCATAATCACAACCATACATGCTACATGAAATGTAGCCACAGTTATAAGAATACAAAAATATCTGTCTTAGATTGCAGATGCAAAGCTGGAGACAAACAGGAGAGGTATTTTCTCTAGGTGTAGAAGTGGATCCATGAACTCACGACACACAAGGACAGTTGACTGTGAGTGCGCAAGATTCTCACATTTCCATTTGTTTTGCAATTTTTCGAGTAGGGTCATTCTTTAAAACTAGCTGCACAAGCTGATAAATGACCTCTTTTGAGTTTCAAATAGATATAAAGGGTTTTTCTTAAAGTCTGACCTACATAGGCCCTCACGCTCCTTGTCCTCAGTCACACTAGTTACCACGACTGCTGTAGAAGCACTAAACTACTGTGAACCGAATAATTAAACTGAGCTTGCACTGCATAAATTATCGGCGATATGGGTGTTCACGTTTTTCATTACCAAATTGTATGAATTAGTGTAATTTATAGAATGTAACAAATAGAATTCAGCTGAGGGGGCACAGTGACTTTACTGGGCAAACCTGGACCCCCGAGGCCTGTCCATAATGCAATAGCTGCTAGCTTTTAGTTCATGTAAGGCTGTCACTACAAGGGAAATTAACAGGTTTGCGTAAATTACTCTGTATGTGTACTGCAATGTAACAATTTACTTAAATGTAAGGTTACCCAGCACTGCTAAATCATTACATAGACAACAGAACAGCAGTAAAGGAGCACATTAAATCCACATGAAGCAGGAAAGTGCTTCTAAGTGCATATTTGTGCGTGTACGCGCCTGATACAAGGTATGAATCTGATAAAACCATTAATGTCCAAACCTGATGGAAACCAGAGATAAGACAGAGTGCAGATTTTAAAAAAATAACACATTGCACATTTTTTGCCCTGTAGCAATATGTTTAAGGATCTGATCAACCAGCTGCATGCAGCAAAAGCAGACAAAGTCAGAGACAAAGACACACAGTCACTCTCTCCACTGAGTGTGGTTTCTGCTGCACATCAGACAAACTGCCTCTCCGCAGCCATCACGGACAAGGCCCGGTCTTGCCCCGTGCACTCGGGGGCTGTCTGACACACACATGCGTGTACAATACACACAGCCCAGGGGCTGATTACCTGACATACATGACATCATCACCTTGTAATCAAATCCATATGTCTACTTCCCTCCTCCGCCTCCTCTCTAAGTCTATCTCGCACTGGGTTCTCTCATTTTTGCATCCAACCTGTGTCTCCATATCCCTCTTCCTATTTGTCCCCCTTCTATTTTTCCTCCTGTACTTCACAGTTTTTCTCCATTTTTGTCCACCACCTCTGTCTGTCTCTCGTTTCTGATCTTAGCGTGGGCCTCTGCATGAGCTCTGCTGTTAAAATGGAACATGATTTTGATTGCCAGGCTAAAAAATCTCATGTGGATGTTTGCTGGCCTTTTATGGCCAAAATGGGGTTTTATGGCCATTCTCTGGCTGAAGCCCTTTTGTTCATTGTTGTGATGACATACTGTAGAATCCAAATATCGGTAACTGCATATTAAAAGTCAGCTTGATCCTCCTGTGGTTGGCTTCCCCCTCTATAACCTGCATTTTTTTCCCCCCTTGCCTTTAGTGCACTGTCTTCCTTCTGTTTCTGCATTTTCTTTTTAATTACTGTGCATGTGGCTGCCACACAGTGAAGACTCTGTGGTCCTCAGTTTGTGTATGATCAATCAGTTTCTCAATTGGAAAGTGATGGTTGGTGGTAACCTTGACCATTTGCCTCCTTTTTCCCTCAGGGAGATTTTGTAGCACCAAAGGCATTTTTACTACCACTTTAAAAACGACACAAAAAGGTTTTTGTGGGTTTTGTGCGCTGTCCTTTAGTTACTAAACAATTTAATTGCCAATGCATAACAGGTAAAACACATCATCCCACCATGGAGTGATATAAGATTATGGGCAGAAATCAATCACGACTGCTTCAGAGTGAAGGGCTGTTTCAGACAAAGAGGCTGTAATTTACAAACTAACAACAGCTATTGCCTAAAAACAAGAGGATCACACTTGTAGTGAGAAATCAAGTGAGATGCGTACAAGTGTTTGTGTGTATGTGTGAACGCAGTCAACAGGGCAGGAGTGTGTCTGATGCCCTCAATTGGTACAGCTGATAATCATTACCCCTCGAAACCTTTGGAGTTTGAGGTAAATCGCAAACATTTTAGGACGGTGTTGGCGATGGTTGTTTGCTCAGAGGTGGTGGATTTCAAAGCCCTGGGGCCACACATCAACTACCAGCCATTACATGTACAGAATGGCAAGAACTCGGTACCAGCTGGTTTCACATAAAGGAGCGCAGCCTGTGAACAAAGAGGCTATTTCTCACGTTAGGTTAGGTGTGCCAATGCAAGGTGGAAGATTACAAGTTACTGACAATACAGTGGAGGAAATAATTATTTGATCCCCTCCTGAATTTGAAAGTTTGCTTACTTACAAAGAAATGAACAGTCTCTAATTTTTATGGTAGTTTAATTTCATTGGAGAGAGACAGAATATAAACCAAAAATCCAGAAAAAAAACACATTACATAAAAGTTATAAATTGATTTCCATGTCATTGAATGAAATAAGTATTTGATCCCCAAGCAAAACATGACTTAGTGCTTGGTGGAGAAACTCTTGTTGGCAATCACAGCGGTAAGACGTTTCTTGTAGTTGGTCACCAGGTTTGCACACATCTCAGGAGGGATTTTGGCCCACTCCTCTTTACAAAAACTCTAAATCCTTTAGGTTTCTTGGCTGCTGCTTGGCAGCTCGAAGCTTGAGCTCCCTCCACAGAGTTTCTATAGGATTGAGGTGTGGAGACTGGCTAGGTCACTCCATGACCTTAATGTGCTTCTTCTTTAGCCACTCCTTTGTTGCCTTGGTGGTATGTTGTGTGTCATTGCCATGCCGGAAGACCCATCCACGACCCATCTTTAGTGTTCTAGCTGAGGGAAGGAGGTTCTCGTCCAAGATTTTACGGTACATGGTCCCTCAATGCAGTGAAGTTGTCCTGTGCCCTTAGCAGAAAAACAGCCCCGAAGCATAATGTTTCCACCTCGATGCTTGACTGTGGGGATGGTGTTCTTTAGGTCATACTCAGCATTTCTTTTCCTCCAAACATGGCGGGTGGAGTTGATGTCATACTCCTGGTTGGGGAATCACTATTAACAGTAACACTAACAGCAATTTGAGCCTTAGAGTGAGACGCCTGCTATTAGACGCACATTTATGATGGTGAGTCCATTCGACTTCACAGCCAACTCCAGCAATGACATTAGATAAACAACAGAACACAGATCTTTTAACTTGCCGGCCAGTTCACAGAAAGGAAGGAAGCAATGCACACATGCATAATCTGTCCAGCTGTCAGGTGAGCAGGGTGGATCTGCCTCCAGACGCTCTTTGATGGTTTCCTGAGGGATTAGCATTCATATCAAATAGTCCGTGGACGCAAACAAGAGCTGCTTTCTGTTGTCTGTCGCTAAAGCCTGTCTTTTTCCCACCCGTAGACCTACCAGTTAATCTTATTCATTTGAGCTATAAAAGGTCTGTTTGCAGGCCTGTCTCATAAATTTTCTAACTCGTGGATGACTGTTTATTCAAGGAAATTAATAAGCAGGAGGAAGCTGCCACTTGACTAACAGTGCAACCGCTACCTGGGTAATCTCTTAATGTTTGCCTTCCCAGGGGCAGCATTAACATCCCAGCCTTACCTCTGTGATAAACAGCCCCCGAGCATTCACCAAAACAAAGGTTGTATTTACGCAGTCAAAGATAGCTGCACTTCAGCCTTCAGTGCACAGACTGTGTTTAAGAGGGAACATATATATTCTATCTAAATGCTGGTTTAACCTGATAAAATTACACTATGACCACCATCCCGGGGAGTAGAGTTTGAAGGAAATAAATGCAGCTTTCTATTTGAAGGTCATTCCAGCTGAATTCAAGGTACTTGAAGTAAACTCTAGCTCATTTCTCTGAGCTAATATAAGCATAAGTTTCAGTTTAACCACCTACTCTTTTCATAACAGTTTGGGGAAACAGACTTCTGTTGAATAGGAGACCTACAGCAGAGGAAACAGAGGAAATTCTCAAGTCTGCCATCAGTGTGGCCAAACTCCTACTCAGATACTCATTCACTCTTTCTCTGACGTGCAGAAACTGTCCAGCATTTTTAAACACAGGAAATGAGTTTCCTAATCTGGTCATCCTTTCACAACTGCATTAATGGGAAATAAACCCTGTCCTCTGCGAAATACAGTCCCATGATAACGGGTGTCATCACATTGTTATTTCAGCACGGGCCTAAATAAAGGGACGCAAAGGCTGTCAGTGTAGAGTGTAGATGAGCTGCAAAATTGGACAAAAAAGGGTTTTTACATAACATAAATGAGAACACACATTTGCCATTCAGGAAGTAGGGCTCATCATGATTGAATTGATGTGTGACTTTGTGTCTGTGTAGGGTGTCGAGCTGGCCCAGTGGAGTCCTGATTCCTGTTACTTGTTGTTGTTTTCATCAGCAGTGGATTTATTGAGTTGTGTGTGTCTTTTTTTTCTTTTCCTTTTGAGTCAGTTTTAAAAGATGCGTGTTTTTCTAGCACTAGACCTTTAACTTTATCAAAGTCAATCATGTTTAGAGATTATTGAAAAGAGTGGTGTTTATAGCATTGAATGGCGTGACATGATGTCATCCATTGGCTTGTGGACAGTTTTAAGGCCTTTTAAATTTTTTTTTTACTCACATCACAAATGAAGCGCTGTTGTAGTTGCAACAGTGTGCACTCTGTATCACAGTCTCACTGGAATGTGCATGAATTCAGTCCCAGAAATTGTATAAATGTTTTTCTACTCTAATCTGTTGCAAAGTCTATTTTACACTGCTAGAATTGCAGCTATTAGAACACAGGTTAGAAAATTCATCAGTCTATTGATCACCAAGAATACCGATTCAATCAGTAAAGTTAATTTCACTCTTAAAATGTATCCAGTTTCAAGTTTCGGGGCTCTAATGTGCAGCCATCACAAGTTATATTTGTTTTACATGTTTTCTTTATAGATTTTTATCACCATTTTGTCATCTTCGTCTGATAATGTCTCTGCTTGGAGTAGGCAGCACTCATTTTGTGCAGAAGAAGAGTCATATGAGGTGTAAATGCCTCTTTATATGTGAGCGCGTACAGAGTCTGAAACAGAAAACCCGGCTTAACAGAGAAAGTTGAGAACTAACGTTGTGAGATCCATTATGCCTGATTTAGGTTTTAGGTCTTGTCGAGCCAGCTAACACAAAGAAGGCCTGACTATGTTATACTGTATATGTGTATTTGTTTTATAGTGCACTGTCATAATGTAAAGATTTTTGTCTCCAGGAAGAATAGCTGCTGCATTGCTGCAGCTAATGGGGAGCTTAAAAATAAACTACTAAAAATTATATTAAACTTCCTTCTTGGTACACCCCTCAGGTCCAGTGATTTGACTTAGCTCAGGTGAGACCAACTAGTGAGCTGTAGGTGCTAGTCAGGCAAAGTCGGCACATCGCCTAACTTTAAGGCAGCTGCTGTAGCTGCTTGTGTCAGCACCCACTTGCCATTAAGAGCAGCCATACTCTTAATTATACATTTAAATCGCAATACAATATAAATGGGCATTTCACCAAAAAAAAGGGGGGGAAAGGGGGAAATTTTGTGACCAAAATGGTTTATCTGTCAGGATGTAAATGTGTGGTTTTTTTTCTTCTCCAGAGTTTGGGGTTTTTTAACATGGGCTCTTTGAAGCCAGCCAGCCTTAAGTGGACATTATAGGAAATGCAATTATTTTTTTGCACTTCCTAAATTGGCTAAATTTTCCAGCTGCAAAGATTGCCACTTACTGTCCGTGCATTCTTCAGATAAAAAAGAGTTTGTTACCGCATTAAAGAAATCCCCAAACACCTCTGGAAAACTACCTGAGATATATAAGAGTTTGGTTAGATTACACCAAAACCTAAACATCTACAAATTTATGTAACAGTACTGCTAATGGCAGTTCCTCATGTTATCAAGCACTGCATTTAAGCACTAATCAGAAAAGAATCTAGTGTGTAGTTACATTTATATCTTTACCCTACTGATTATAATCTCTAACCATTTACAGTTCAATGCTATGTAAAGTTAAGCTACATTAGATCTTACATGGACCAACAGCCTGTTAGGCTCTAAGTTATTGATAAAGTTATATTATTAAAAAATGTTCTCATGTGCTGTTTCGTAGATGAGTCACATATTAAATTCTTAGATCTCTTTATCATATCTCCTATTCTTACATCCTTCTGATACCTCTATCATCCTTTCACCATCTCGGCCAGCCCATCTGTCCTCCTCTCTGTCTGTGTCTCCATAGTATCTTTGTCGATGACACACCCCTGACAAAATTCTCCAGATGTCCTCATTCGTCATTTATCTGAACCCTCTCATAAGACCTTGGCTCTGTTCACTTCCCAAGCAGGAGCAAGACCTCAGATGACACACTTCATTTTTCAGAAATAATGGCTCACATGTGAGGGGATTAGTGTGATTAGAAATAAATGACGGATCATCTGTTAGGCCCAAGGGGAAAATGTTATCAGATTACAACAAATAAAGGCGGAGGTTCATAGGTTCACATTGTATGTAGGAAGAAGATTCAACTTGTCAAACCAAAATGAGGAAACAAAAAAAGCTTGTTGTTGCTGATTTGGCAGGACGAAATGTCCAGCGAGTATCACACAAAAGGTTTCTAGTCAGTGCCTTCCAAAACCACTCATGACTTATTCACCAGCCCTGTGATTAAATAATAAGTCTGGTGATATTCCAAATCCTGCAAGAAGACCAAAACCAACTTGACTCACAAGTATTGTCTCTGTAGCCAAAGCCTGATGCATATTATTCCTGCCCCACTGTTGCTGGTTGGCATCTCTTCGTCTTCACCATTAAACTTCAGTTATTTTTAAGTCAGTCCAACATATAGATCTGCTGGTTTTAATGCATACAATCGATACATTAAGATAACCAGACCCACAGCTAAAAGCAGTCCCCAGCAATGGCACTAATTCCCTTTTTCTACAAACTGCTATCTCCACCTGTCTGTGTATTTGTCACCGATTTTTAAGAATTTAAGCAAGTGTAGCTCCAGTTCTGAAAAGTGTGGAACAGCCTCAAACCTGAATTATTTTTAATGGCCTTTAGGGGGCGCCTCCTTTGGTTGCAAAAAGAAGTCCAAGTCTATGAGAAAATTATTCATTTATCCATTTATCCATTATCAATGACCTCAGTAAACATTTTCCTGAAGAGTAATTGGCCAATATTAAGCCTTATTTAATACAGCATGATTTTAATTTTGAAAATGTTGCCTTATTTAGAGTAAAATAAATAATAAAGCAGGGTATGCTTCAGGGTGGAGCTACACTGGGACAAGTCTTTACCACATGGACATGCAATGCCTTCAATTTCCCAGACAGTTGCACCCCTCGCTGGTCATATGTGACTTCAGAAAGTAAAATGGTGTTAGCCAAAATGCCCACAAACCAGTGGATAACATGATGGTGGCTACAGCCATCTTTTATATACAGTTTATGAGTCTGACAATAAAACATAGACCAGTAAGTGTAGGTTTAGTCATAGATCAACGAGTTTCTAGAATTGTAAGAAACCAAAACATTGCACAGTGCAGTTTATCTTGAAGATAGAAAAGTAATCATGGCTGCAATGATTTCAGTCTTACATTATTCACATTATAAACTATTGGAGTGTTTAGGACACATAAATGCCCCAAAGCAGCTGGATCCCCACTTCAAATCTCATGTCACTGCCCTGCTCCCTTTCCTACATTTTTATGTCTATACTGTGCTGAATAAAAGGCCAAAATAGTATGTTTATATATGCAATATATAATTATCCTACTACAGTGATCATAGCGTATGTATATCTGTATGTTTGTTCCCAAACTCCTCCTAGGCGACTGGTTCAATCTTCATGACACTTAGCCTATAAACTACCTAGGGTACCAAGATTTCTATGCATCTATATGGTGATTGATTAAAATATTTACTTCAAATAAAAAGTACTGTTTCTCTTTCTGTGTATTTGTATATAGAAACTGCGTGATCGAGGCCAGTTTGTGAACATGCGCTGTTTTTACGCACTCAAATACAACGTAACATTTGCACCTTAATATGCACGTAGGTTTAATGGTCACCAAAGGGGTTTATGTTTTAAGAATGGGCAAGTTTTTATTTCCTATCTGGCTTCCTTTTACCATTCTACACCATTAACTGAGGGTGAAAGATGGTAACAACAGATGGCAGAGATAGGGGAAACTTTCTGCACATTTGCATGCTACGTCCAAAGAACCATGGTCGACAAAAAAGGCCGCAAGCAGTCGCCATGAACAGCGGGTGTGGCCGTTCATTCCTTAGAAGTAAAGTATTGCCTTGCCTCTTCATTCATTTCCATCCTAAATTCTGTGTTTACAATTAAAAGCCCCTATTGTTGATATTAATGTGAGGGTTTTAGTCATGCCCTTTAGTGACCGCGTAAACGTGTTGGTTTTAAATACTGCTCAAAATCATATTTAGTAGTAATTTAGTAGAAATTAAGCTATTTGGGTTTATGATTTATAGATAGATCAATGTTTATAAATAACAGAAAAGATAAGTATAAAAATCAACGTAAACAGCTGACAATGATATGAGCCGTACCACATACAGATGGGGCCTCTTTTCTTATGTTACTCTAATAAATCTAAATTGTTTGTAAATACCTCCACCAAGGAGGTTATGTTTTTGGTAGCATTTGCATGCGTGCATGTCATTATGTGTGTAAACATGATAATTTGAAAAGTTTTGAATGAAAAGTCTTCAAGGTCAACTTAATGATTTATCGGTCAAAAATGGACAAAAAGCCTTATAACTTAGAAACTATGATTCTTACAAGTGTAGTGTGTATTGTCAACATGTATAAAGTACCATATAAAGATTTAAAATATCATGTCACATTTGACCTCTGATCTCTTCTTCACTGTCAGTAGATTGATGTGAAGGTCAAAGTGATAACAATGCTATATAGAGCTGTTTAAAAACTGTTTCTTACTGCCATTGTTTGTATTGACAACATATAGGCATATAGGGAATGATATATGTAGATTCCAAATATCATGTTACTTTAACCTCTGACCTCTTCTTCAAGGTCAAATAAGGTCAAACTTTCATAAAATGTCTTTTATCTTTAAAATTCTGCTTAAAATTCTCCTGCCTTTGTTTGTATTGGTAACATTTAGGAAATGATTCTGGTATATAGGGATTCTAAATATCACAGTATAGTTTACATCCAAATATCATGTCACATTTGACCTCTGACCTCACTTTTACATTTCAAATCTGCCTTTCTTTCAAGTTGACCCCAAAATGTTTTATATTTTTAAGGACAGTATTGTTAGAAATATACTGTAGTATGATATTATATAATAAGCTCAAGTTCATCATGTCCAGTTATTTACAGATCAATACCTATTATCCATGACCTACTCCTACATAATGTTTGTGTGATCAAAGTAAACATCTTCTTATTCTTATCTGTCATGCTGCCCTTATCTGATTTTTAAAAAAGAACAAAGAAAACAACATGAATATATACTACCAGTCAAAAGTTTGGACACACCTTCCCATTCAATGTTTTTTCTTTATTTTCACGACTATTTACATTGTAGATTCTCACTGAAGGCTTCAAAACTATGAATGAACACATATGGAATTATGTAGTAAACAAAAAAGTGTGAAATAACCCAAAACATGTTTTATATCTTAGATTCTTCAAAATAGCCACCCTTTGCTTTGATCACTGCTTTGCACACTCTTGGCCTTCTCTCGATGAGCTTCATAAAAAAATACAATACTATTGCCTTAAAAATAAATACTGTCCAGAGAGAGAGCTGCCTTGGCGGAGGTTTGTGCTCTCTGAGTGCTTCTTGTTAAATATGTTTTCTTTAAAATTCTCAACTATAACTGTAATAAGTCTGATGCAGGCCTGTCAAAACCCACCATTTTGTTATTTTAAAACATGGTTCGCTGAGTAAGAGTTAAGGAAAATGAGCTCAGCATTAATTGCCAGTAGTGCTACTGCTTGTAAATGTGTCCTTTCCTGTATTTTGACACTTCAGCAACCACCACCTATTATGACAACTTCCTTTACAAGGTTTATTGGAAGCATTGTTCCTCCCTTTCTCCCCTTCTCCTCCTGTCCTTGCACTCCTTTCCTCTCTTGTTCTCATCCTTCTGCTGTCCTCTCAGTGTTTCCATCCCAGCCAGCCAAATGGCTTGCTCAGCCCGGATCCTCCCACTCGCTGCTCACCTCTTTCTGTTCAGGAGGAATGTAAATGATAGTCATTCGGGATGTGGGGTGTGACGCTGGAATTTACTTTAGCAAGACACTGCTGTGATGGACTGTGAGTGTGTCTATGTTGTCGTGTATGCTAAGGTGACATCACTCCCCTCCCAGAGTGATCAGAGGGGGATGAGAGCCTGGCTGGGCGGCGGTTTTTTGGGTTCCTGGACCCAAGTTTCTGTCTATTGTCTGTTCACTTCCTGTTCGGCTTTCATTATCCCAATTACTTGGCAACCTGCCTCAAAACGTCTCTGACTCTGAATTAATGTGAGGAGAAGCAGACTGAGGCTGCCACGTCATCGCTTGAGTTTCTCACAGATTGCTGTATGTCATCCCCACATCTGTTTCTGTTGGCACCGTGTTATTTGAGAGCAAAAAATTACATCACAAGGGAATTGTATTTTATGTCATTTAGCTGTTGAGTGATGCATACAGCTTGACTTCAGCCTCTGAAGAATCAGTGGATGCTTGAGGTTTGACATTAATCAGCAATTACAAACATGCAGTCAAGTATGAGGCAACTAAACAGCTACTTGTGTATCCTTGGGGTTCCACTCATTGCCATTATAGTCATAAAATTTACCCAATTCTATGACCACTAATACACATTTTATGTAGTTTATGGTCTCAATCACTAGTTTTAAGTCCTATTGAACAAAACATAATACTCATTTTGTGAATTATGGTCCCATTTAGATTGAAATAGCTGATAAAGCAGGGGATGCTTTAGGGCTCAGCAACCTTGCATTGTTCCTCAGTTTCTCAGTCAGAGCTACCAAGATAACACAATGTTAAACTCAGTACTTTAATACTTTAAAATGGGTGTGTACAAACCAGTGGGTGATGTCATTTTCTATTACATCCATTTTTTTGTGTATTCAAAGTTTTCACATGCACAGATTTGATGAAGCAAGTCTGTTGCAATGGGAAATGCCCATTCAGAGACTTGGATTGCATTGTTTCCATTGTTTTGACTAAAAAAAAAACAGTGTTAAACTGTAACGAGTGGAAACGGAA